>APFE030620987.1:0-12254 GCA_000404065.3 Pinus taeda | reverse complement strand
CCAAAATCACCTAAGGCTTAGCCGAGGATGGCATAAGGACACAAGGGCCTGGTTAAACTATTGGGAGATCAATGAGAACGATGCTTTGCAAAACATAAATAACATTAAAGATATTGTTACTTCTAAGTTCAAAGAAAAATTATGGTGTGAGAAAGATTTAGCGTCTAAAAGAAAATTAAGTTATTATAAGAAGGTCATCAACCCCACCCTTGAAGATCAAAAGTATCTCTCTATTCTAACTAGCTCAAAAAATAAAATTAATATAGCAAAGATTAGAACGAATTCTCATGAGCTCCATAGTGAAACTGGCCGCTGGGTAGTTCCTAAAACGCCATGGATAGAAAGGATCTGCCATATTTGCGAGAATAGGAGCATCGAGGATGAAAACCACTTCCTCTTAGAGTGCCCTGCATACAACCACATTAGATCTCAATTTCACAACCTTTGTTACAATACTGACCTTCCTAGCCTTTTAGAACGCCAAAAATATAGTGAGCTCGGGAGGCTTCTCTCCAAGCTTTTTGAGCATAGGAATAAAATCTTAAATCAAAATAATTAATTTATCTTTTTTAGGTCCCATAGACCATTATTTGGTCTCAGCGGACGTTAACCATCATCATCATCATCATCATTATTACAAGTATTAGAGTGTAATAAACATCTGGGCACATCACTTTCATGATCCTATTTCCTATTGTGTGGAAAAAATATGTCGTTGATTAACAATTTATTATTATTATAGTCTATTTATTATATGAACTCATTTGGTTTTATTTAGTCGTAATAATAAATTCAATAACCGAGATTTTTAGGTAAATGTTAAAATTAATTAATTATAACTTATCTGATTGCAATAAACAGGTGACCACATTAAAATCATGATTCTATCTCCCACCAAAAAAAATCATTTCAAAATATTAATTGATAGATGTGTCACTCCACCATCTACGTGGGATTGGGAGTAAACGCATATTTTCCTACTGAAAAAAGGGTTTGACTATCCACATGGGATAGTTAATTGATAATTGCGTCAAGTTGATCTACTATCACTTGGATTGGGATTGGGAGCAAAGGCATATTTTTCCCAAGGGGAAAATGACTTTGAACTAGTGTAAGTGGTTACCAGGCCCCACCATCCATATCAGATAGTTAATTGATATTCTATGTCACGTGAATCCACTATCCATAACGAATTAGTAATAAAGACAATTTCCTTAATAGGAAAAAAGACCATCCACATCAGATAGTTAATTGATATTCTATGTCACCTCGATCCACCATCGACCCAAGATTGGTAGTAAAGACATTTTCCTTGAGGAAAAAAAAAATTGAAACAAGTGTAAGTAGGGAAACTCCTATTTCTAATTTTATAGAAAAGTAAATGCGCTCTAAGGCAAATAGCGCTGGCTTTCTCTCTCCACGCTGCTATCTCGATTCATGTGTTGCCACTCAGAGATTTACCTAGCATGTCAAAGCGCATTTACTTTTCTATAAAGTTGGAAATAGGAGTTTCCCTATAAGTAGTGACCAAGCCTACTATAAGTGGTGACCAAGCCTACCACCGAAAGTAGATAAAATAAAATAACCCGACCCTTTATTTCATTGACAACAAATTAACCGGTAGACCTCGTGTGGCGACAACAAATTAACCGGTAGACCTCGTGTGGCTTTTAACACTAGTCGTGGGTTCGATTCCCATGAATGGCGAAATAGATCTTCTTACCATACAGGAAAGTGAGTCGATTTTTATACTCTATAATATACCATGTTTCCTCACTAAAATACGACCCCACATTCCAACTCAATAGACGACAGACAGCCCGTAAATTCATATATTTTATTAAGCTCAGTTTAATTTAAACCAGCGTAAATTTCGATTTATTTATTGAAGCTTTAATCTATTAAATATAGGTTGATGCAACCTGCGCCCTGCCCATAATTATAAAACAGATACATAAACTTAGAGCCCAAGAGATAGGAACGCGATGGTCGAACCACAAACTCAGCTACACCTAAAATTTTCTCTGTAATGATGGATTCAAAAGTCTAATGATGGACCTAGAAGTTGAAGTTCACTAGCATTCAGGGCAAATCCTCTTACAGAGCTTTATCGAGAGGTTTGTGGCATTCAAATAGAAGAAACAGGAAAAGCTTCATAACCGAGCTTTATTGAGAGGTTGAAGTTCACTCGCACTCGGGGCAAATCCTCTTACAGAGCTTTATTGAGAGGTTTGTGGCATTCAAATAGGAGAAACAGGAAAAGCTGCATAAACGAACTTTATTGAGAGGTTGAAGTTCACTAGCACTCAGGGAAAATCCTTTTACAGAGCTTTATTGAGAGGTTTGTGGCATTCAAATAGGAGAAACAGGAAAAGCTGCATAAACGAGCTTTATTGAGAGGTTGAAGTTCACTAGCACTCAGGGCAAATACTCTTACAGAGCTTCCTTGAGAGGTTTGTGACATTCAAATAGGAGAAACAGGAAAAGCTGCACAAACGAGCTTTATTGAGAGGTTGAAGTTCACTAGCACTCAGGGCAAATCCTCTTACAGAGCTTTATTGAGAGGTTGAAGTTCACTAGCACTCAGGGCAAATCCTCTTTCGGAGCTTTATTGAGAGGTTTGTGGCATTCAAATAGGAGAAACAGGAAAAGCTGCATAAACAAACGAACGGGGATTTGGAAAAAGAAACAGAACCAAAGATCAAATCTATTGATAGAATTCTATATAGAGGGTTTTCGGTAGTCGATTAAAAGAAACAAGAATTTCCTACAGAGATTTGGAAAAATAAATATAACTAAAGATCAATCGTTCCAGGTTAGTAAACCACTGTTTCAACTGAATAAATGTCTAAAATCACCATATCTGCCCATACCCAAAAACCCTCACATAAATATACTAATTCAATTAAAAGAAACTGAAACTCTAGATACTTTTTAAATAGATAAATAAATAAAAAATGATTCGATTAAAAGATAATGAAAATTCAGATGATTCTTCAAATTTCAGCTAGAGGCATTTAAATAGGAGAAACAGGAATCTCAGCTGCATAAACGAACGGGGATTTGGAAAAGGAAACAAAACCAGTGATCAAATCTACTGATAGAATTCTATGTAGAGGGTTTTCGGTAGTCAATTAAGAGAAACAATAATTTCCGCTACGGGATTTGGAAAAATAAATTGAACCAAAGATTAATGGTTTCAGGTTAAGAAACCACTGCTTCAACTGAATAAATGTCTAAAATCACCGTATCTGTCCATACCCAAAAACCACTGCTTCAACTGAATAAATGTCTAAAATCACCATATCTGTCCATACCCAAAAACCCTCAAGTAAATATTCTGATTCAAGTAAAAGAAACTGAAACTCAGATACTTCTTTAAATACATAAATAAATAAATAATGATTTGATTAAAAGAAATGAAAATTCAGATGCTTCTTCAAATTTCAGTTAGAGACATGATAAAATATACTAAACAAATTCTGATTCTGATAAATCTTTGCCCCTCATCATGCAGTAATTGGAGTCCATAATGTACCAGAGACATAACCTCAGGACCTGGGGAGTTGCAAGATCATAAGCCAAATTCAATAATTCAGTCTAACAAATATAACCTAAACGGCCTCATGAGTAGCGAGACTGAAAGTACGACGAGAGACAATTTCCAAACATTTCCCGCGCTCCTGTATCTAGATAAATATCCCTACCCTAATCTGTAGAAACGGATTTTATTTTATTTGGGAACGTAGATGACTCGGTTTCTTGAATTTCAAAACATCGAACTCAACTATTTTTTAACTTCTGGCTTGTCCAGAGAGCCTGTGAATCTCTTTGGAATCTAATGATTTAGAAAGGAATCACACAATAAACTTAAACCTGACTTATTAATTGATTTCAGGAAGAATCCACATCATTATACCTGATAATTATTCTTCTTCCTCTAAATTCACTTAACTAAAACATTAAAAGAGCTGCTGGGTTTTCGAAGTTCAACAAAAACTCCAAACCTAATGAACTCATTTAACCAGAAATTTAAAAGAGTCGCTGCTTTATTGAAGTTAAAAAAAAAAATTCTAAATCTAATAGGCAAGTGATAACTGTAGTACAATCAAGTCTCTGGAAGGTACCTGAAAAATATATTGTTTCAGAGCAGCAGCAGTGTTCACCCGATCCTTCGCACACGAAGCTCTCCACACTGAATACTTCGCACAGATGCTGAAAGCAAGAAATGAACAAACAGAGCACGGTGTCAGTTTTGAAAATAATTAACAAACAGAGCACGGTGTCAGTTTTGAAAATAATTAGTGAATTATTGTTCATACAGAAATCAATTGTTGTTCACAGATAAATCAAATCAGCAAACACCATAGTACCTTGCAAATCTGGCTATGTAGTATTATTAACTCAGCGCTTTGCACCTAGTGCTCTGCCCTTGACGCTGGAATCAAGAAATCAAAATCAAACAAATAAAGAACTAAGAAACATCTAGAAATAACAAGTGAATTAATGAAATCAAAACCAGAAAAAATTAGATATTCTAATTGTTGTTCATATTAATATGAAAAAACTAAAGCGCGGATCTGCCTCACCTTATCCATCCTTGAATGGAGATTCCGTTCGGCTAATTTGTTTCACCGAAATATTTCCTCTATGTTTTGCTCTGCCTCGCATAAAGAACAACAACAAAAAGACAGAACAAACAACATATAAAAACAACCAGAACAACAACAAAAAGAGAGCACAAACATATAAGAAAAAGAAATCCAGAGAACATACACAGTCAAAAACAAAGAGAGCGCTCCACATATTCAATCATAACACACCACACCAGTGTACCACCGCATGGGAGGAGATCAGAGAAAAGCAGAGGAAGCATAATAAGCGTTTTTGAACTGGATCGTAACATATATATAGACCGTGCCACGCCATCTTTTTCCTCTCGATTTTATCTTGATACAACGTTCCTGTTCTATGAATTCTGGACCATCAAGATTAGATTCTTGAAATTTGAAAGGAAAAACCGATTCCAGGGCATCATGATTGCTAGTCATCGTTATTAAGTTTCTTAAAAAAAAAGTTTCTAAAAATAGCAATTATATTGACTGGAAAAATCGATTCCAGGTCATCACGATGGTTGGTCATCGTTATTAAGTTTCTAAAAAAAGCAATTATAAAAAGCTAGATCGTTTTGAAGATGTTAAAGTCTCAAGTTATTATATCAATGATAATATTAAGAATATAGAGTGATTTTCAAACTTTAGTTATAGAATTTATTTTTATTTTGAAATATATTCATTATATACTTCTTTTATACATTATTATATTTTATTTAATATAAAATATTTTTTAATTTTTAATATATTTAAAATTTTAATTTATTATATTGATAGCAAGATTATTTTTTTATTTATTTTTAATAAAATTTCAAATTTTATTTTTTGTATAGATTTATTTTAATTCAGGATTATAACAAGTTTAAGAGATTAAAATTTCTCAAGATGTATTTTTTTAGTGTTAAAATTTAAGGAAATGTTTACACGATTTTGATTTCGCTCTGTTTTGGTAGATTTGGAATCAAAATATTGGTTTTGACCAAAACATTAATTAAATGTTTTCATTATAAAATTAAAAAAAAAAAATCACTCTTTTTATAGTAACTTAGATCCATCTTAATTCCAAATCTACTAAAAATTGAAAGATCATATATTTTGAGATGCAAAAAATTAATATAGATTTAATATAATTAATTTAATTTTCATTAATATAATTTAAATCTCTTAATAAACTTAATATTAATTATTTTTATGTATATCTTAATAATATTGATTTGAAATAATAAAATAACAAAAAAATAACCAAAGTGAACGAAAACATTCACATGAAGACTTTGAAAACTATAAAGGTCAGTTTCAATCATTTGGGACAACATTTTACTTTTTGTGCATCACAGACTGCGACAATAATATAAGTAAAAACATTCAGATGAGGACTATAGATATCAGTTTCAGTCATTTAAGACAACACTTTACTTTTTGGTGCAACCGGAATTTAATAAAATATTTTGAAAGTTCAAATTTATATTTATTTTACCCATTAAACAAAAGTTAAAATAGAATAAACTGGATAAATGGAATGGCCCTTATTAATTTTCTCAAAAACGCTGAGAAAGTAGGTTCATAATTATCGAAAACTAGATTGCTTTAAGATGTTTATGTTGAAGTCTCATGTCATTATCAATAAAAAGTTAAATCATTTTCAAGATGCTAAAGTCTCAGGTCATTATATCAATAAAAAGCTACATTATCAAGATGTGAAAGGGTATAATGATAATATTATAATCTCATCAAACTTTTGTTACAGAGGTTATTTATTTTTATTGTGAAAAGAAAAAAAAAAAAAAATATTTATATATATATATTATTATAATATAAAATAAAATAACTTTTGTAACAAAGTTTGATGAATAATATTTCTTTACTCTTTAAATTTTTATATTATATATTTTTTTTATATATTAATGGTAAGATTTTATATTTCAATGTTTTTAATTTATTTAATATTTAGATTATATATTATATTTTTTATATTTATTATGTTATATTGTATTGAATATGGAAGTTGGTCAAGGCAACAAAGAATTCAGTGAGTGAAACTCGATCAAAACAATCAACAAATTTTTCCCACAAATTTTGACAAAGTCAAAGTTTGACCTATGAAAACCCTAGCTCGGAATTTTGGTCAACACTAGTCAAAGATGCCCAGAAAATCTCAATCAAAGCAACAGGGCCTCCTAAATAGTCCAAGAATTTAGTCAAACCAAGTCAAAGCTAGTCAAAACAACACCAAACATAAAGTCAACATTGGTAAACAGAAACACCCTCTCTCTCCTTCACACATGTGAGCTTGGACCCGCAATTTCAGAAGTATTCGAACCAATCAAGAGAAGAAATGATGATGCGATGATGCCTACAAGTGATGTGACATGACACGAATTTATATGTGGTTAGTGAGGTCGAATTTCCTTGTCAAGACCAACTTGTACTTTTGTGATGATGTGGTTCCATATTAAAAATATTATTTTTCCTTGTGCAAGTTATATTCTTCCAAGGGTTAATAGGGTCTCCTTAAGTTGAGGAGGGTTTCCTAAAGGGGGGAATTTCTCTCTGAGCTGCCAAATTTTAACACTCCCTCTTAGCTAGGGAGGAATTTTTGACTGCATCATAAGTCTCGTCTTCAATGTCTTGTGATCATCATCGCTATATTATATCTCATATCTACTTATCTCTACTCATTTGTTGAACACTCTCGATCTAAAGAAGAAGAATCATCTAAGGAAAATATTAAGGATGAAAATTTATCTTAAAGTTTAGAAACCTTAGCGAATCTCACTAGTCCCATATAAGAAAATTATAAAATGATTGTGGACATCTTTGTAAAAATATTCAAAGTTATAATGATTTTATATATTTTCTCTATATAAGTTTGATAACTTTTATGGTAAAATAATTTTATACTATAAAATTTCGGCAAATCATATTTAGCAAAAATGGAAATTGACGAATCTTATTTTGGGAAAATCATGGAAAATTAGCGCACCTACGAATATTAGCCCCTAAAATTTTCCATGGAATCATAATAGGGGAGATAAATCTGCCACCCCATATCCACTGACAATATGCAAGATACCACTTACCAAAAGAGGTAACGATCTCATTCATCTTATTGATCATGACAATAGGCATAATACCACTTACCATGAGAGGTAAGGATCACACACATCCAATTTTTTTTGTTGATCTTCCCACCTTGACCCTCAAGAGACAAGTGGTAGAACACCTACATCATATCACTTGGGGATGATACCAACTCACAATAGGTAAAGATCGCACACGCATCCAAGTCTCCTCACCCATTGGCTAAACGGGTGGCAAACCTAACAAGCCCAACTTGTGGGTAGGATGCATATTGGGTATACTCGGTAGTAGGGAAGATACCACTTATCTTAGGTAAGGATTAGACACATCCTACTATGATAATAGACAAGATACCACTTATCATGAAAGGTAAGGATTGCACATATCCTATCGTCAATGAGTTCCCTCAACCCCAGGAGCTCTTCGGCTCCATTCCCACCTTGGGAGCTCACACAGGAGGGAAGAACATAGCTTAGTGTTCTCAATCAGCCTAAACCCTTACCCGAGAGTGTCACATCCATCAGTCCAAGCTACTCTTTGAAGACCAAAAACTTCCTTTTCAACAAAGCCTTGGTAAGAATATTAGTTATCTGCTCATTAGTTGAAATGTGATGGAATCTTATGGCTCATCTTTGCACCATATCCTGAATATAGTGATATATAATCTCAAAGTGGTTAGACTTGTTGTGGGAAACGAGATTCTCTAAAAGTAGGATCCCACCCTTGTTGTTGCAATATATCATTGTTGTATCTAGTACCTACTCAAACATCTCTCCAAAGAGCTTCCTCAACCATACTACCTCACAACTAGCCATGTTAGCAACAATATAATCAACCTCAATCGTCCTAAAGGAAACAGACTAATGCTTCATGCTCATCCAAGATATCATGGCAGACCCTAGGATAAAAAAAACAACCCGATGTGCTCTTACTGTCAATAAAATTTTCGTCCCACTCAACATTAGTGTATCTGTGAAGCATCACATCTTCAGCAATATATCTCAGTCCAATATTAATAGTCCCATGTAAGTATCTCAACACATGTTTGCCAACAACCCAGTATGTGTGTAGAGGCTTAGACATAAATTGAATCATAGTGTTGACAACAAACATATATTCAATCGAGTGTCTGCAAGGAACATTAGTGCCCCAATCAACTGTCCATACTCAAAGGGATTTGCTAGATTAGGTCTTGTAGCTTCTCCACATGGTTTCTTGAATTTCATCCCCATTTTGGCCATGGACTTACATTCTACCATTCCAATTCTTTCCAATAGCTTAACAACATATTTCCCTTGAGAAATGAAAATATCACCAAGTCTCTGCCACACCTTTAAGCCCAATAAGTAGTGCATCAATCCAAGGTATTTCATCTCAAATTTAGAGGCCAGATCCCTCTTACACTCAGGAATAAGAGGCTCTCTACCTGTCAAGAATAAATCATCAACATATAGTACCAAAATTAGGGGGCATGCCTTATATGACTTTGAATTAGAGGTTTGGGTCAACGCTACTCCTTATGAATCCAAGCTTTAGAAAATAGCTATCAATGTGGGAAGACCAAGCCCTGGGGGAATGCTTCTGTCCATAGAGTGTTTTCTTCAGCCTGCATACATGTTTCTTCTTGTCATGATCCTCAAAACCCTGGGGTTGCTCAACATATACTTCTTCCTTAAGAAAGTCATGTAGCAATGCAATCTTCACATCCATCTAGCGAGGAGTCCATCCTTGACTAACAACAAGGGCAATAATATATTGAATAGTAGTATAGTGGGAAAGCGGTGAAAATATGTCATCCTAGTCCTCTCCCTCTTTCCAAGAGAAACCTCTAGCTACGAACTTCGCCTTATATGTCTCGATACTTCCATCTGCACCATGCTTAATCTTATACAACCATTTTGAAGTCACTAAAGAATTTCCTACAGCTCCTGAAACCACTTCCCATACATCATTCGTCATGATAGATTCATACTCTTCGGCCATAACATCCTTCCATACCTTCTCTGTCATTACTTCTTCAAAATTGTGTGCAGGTTCGACATATATCATGTTGCTTATAGATATAACATAACCATGGTATTGGCATGGCTTCTTACTTTCCCTTAATGTTCCTCTTGCGATAGTGTGTCTCTCAGGATGTTGTAAAATGTCATGAAGCGAGAGTGGTATCTTCCTGGCAAGAGGATCACACAAAGGGGGATCCAAGGGGTCCACAGGTTCCATGGGATCATCAAAAGCATCAATCTTGGGCTTAGGCATAGAAGGGTCTTGTTGTGTATCCATGGCATCATTCTTATTTTCAACATTAGGAGGGGGAGGAGTGTCCCACGCTTTCCCAAGGAAGCTTCTTCATTAAATGTCACATCCCTACTAAACTCTATAT
Source organism: Pinus taeda (assembly GCA_000404065.3). Lineage (NCBI taxonomy): Eukaryota > Viridiplantae > Streptophyta > Pinopsida > Pinales > Pinaceae > Pinus > Pinus taeda. The sequence continues at coordinate 2,177 of APFE030620987.1, read as the reverse complement.
TCCTTTGACTAGGCACATCTATTCTAAAAGCTTCAAATTTTTCACAATATCCAACAAATGTACCTTTCTTTCCTGAAGATTCCTTCTTGTCCCTCTTGTCCTTGGGCACATGAAAGTGAATGGGGCAACCAAATATCCTCAAATTTCCAACATCGTGCTTCATACCTGTGAAGACTTCTTTAGGGGTTTTGTCACCCAAGGCTTGATGAGGAGTCATATTTTGAACATAGATAACAGTATTAGTAGCTTATCCCTATAGAAACTTCAACAACTTTTAATCATGCAACATGGCTTGGGAAACTTCCATAACAGTCATACTTTTTTTTTTTTTTTTTTTTTTTTTTTTTTTTTTTTTTTTTTTTTTTTTTTTTTTTTTTTTTTTTTTTTTTCAGCCACTCCATTTTGTTGAGGGTTTGTAGGTAAGATGATCTCCTTCTTGATTCCAACTTTCTGGCAAAAGTTAATGAACTCTTTTGAAATGAATTCTCCTCCATTATCAAACCTGAATATTTTGATCCTCTTACCTATTTAATTATCCACCAGGGCCTTGAAGCCCTTGAACATATCAAATTATTCGTCTTTATGTTTCAAGAAGAGTATCCATGTATTGCAAGAGAAGTCATCCACAAAGATTATGTAGTATAGGTATCCACGAAGATATGTCATCGACATAGGTCCACACATATCAGAAGGAATGAGTTGTAGAATGTCAGTAGACCTGCTCCTGTTAGAATAAAATGGTCCCTTCAACTTCTTTTCTATTGCAAATATCAGACAAACTCCATCATGATTTACTTGATTCTCAGACATTCTAGAAGCCATCCTCCTCACCTTGGGCAAGGCTTCATAATGAAGGTGAGTGAATCTATGATGCCACAGTTCACATTGATGATTACTATCATGAATCAATGCTCAGATTGGTCTTCCATATACTTTATAAAGGCCTTCAATTCTTGATCCCAAAGTGAAGGCATCTTGTAAGCTAGACTCCATAGGCTAAGTGAGAACCTTTCATTTTATAAAAGAAACCTTCATACCCTTGTCCTCCAATGTAGATATAGACACCAAATTACTTTTCAATCTCGATATATATAAGACATCCTATAAATGTATGATTTCATCATAATCCAAACGAAATTAAATGGAACCAAACTCTAATCTGAATTTAAATAGGAACACAATAAATTATAGATAAAACCATAAATACAAAGATGCAGTAGAAATAACAATTCATTTCATTAATATCAAATACTAAAATATGCTTACAAATAAAATGGAAATAAGACTAGGTCGGGTGATGGTAGCTTATCTCTGAGAAGAGATGTGGCAACTACATGCCTCCCAACTGTGTTACAATGAGGCTGAAGGGCCTATTTATTATTGAAAAATGTGAGAAAACCTTAAACAACCAAAACCCTAACCCCAGGAGATGTAACGACAAGAGTTTGTGGGCATCATTGGGGTTAGTTGGGTAGCCAACTTCCTCGCATCACAACTTCGTCATATTATATCTGTTTGGTGCGTGTTATACCTTGTTGGAAAGGTATCTCTGAGTATTATAAGTTTTGCCGCAGGTCCATACTTTTGGGTATGGGGCGCTGCATCGGACCTAAAAAAACATCATTTAGGGGGTCAAAACTGCTCTGGAAGTTCGGGACCTGAAAAACTGCTAAAAATAACAAATGTTGAAACAAAAAAGGAAACAAATGAAACTGAATGGAGGTCTAGGTGGAATTGGTGGGTGACCAACAATATCCACCTGGATCATTCCTGCCCCCTTAGGAAGCAATGGTCCCCATTGCATGTAGAGCCTCCATGAGGTGAGAAAATTTCTACCGGACTTGGTCCTTAGTGAGCCACTTGCCTTGGTGCAGGAGTTGGCCAGCTTTGACAACCCAATATAGTTGGATCTTCTGGTGACAATTGTTCTTGACCCATGTGCCCATAATCTGATTAATTGTGGCATGTTCCATGCAATCTAGGTTTAACTTTGTTGGTGTGAGTTGTTTTGCAATGTCTAATATGTCAAGTAATGGTGGGAAGTATGGCCGAAGGTGGTCCATGTTGAGATTGTAACAAGATGATGGAGCTTAGTGAAAAGATTTGCCTTCACTAAGTGGGCCCGCAGGCTATTTTTGGCGCAAGTCTATTTTTAGACTATGTCTATTTTTAGACAT
>APFE030620986.1:315721-406722 GCA_000404065.3 Pinus taeda | reverse complement strand
TTTAAGGTCATAGCCAAGCCAGACACCAAATTAGTGTGTGAGACCCCCTTGTTTGTGGGACTAACTGCGAAGTCTACAAAGGCATACATACTCTACCCCCTCTGGCTTTGAACATGTGACCTCTTAGGAGGAAACACTTGGTGTTAACCATTAGGTCCACTCAAGATGTATAATTTGCATAAAATAAATAAATAAACCAAGAATTAAATACTATATTTTGCATATCTACAAAATGTAATTTTTGTACTCCTAATAAAAATTAGGATTTTTTTCTCAAAAAATAATTGTAATTTATAAATGAATTAATAACTACAGATAATGAAATGTTTTATCAAGATTATGAATTAAGTTTGGGTAGAGCATTTTTTTTGGTCTATTTTATTCAAAATCAAGTTCAAGTTTTTAAAATCATATGTTTAAGTTGTTTAATTTCAAAGGTTAAAAGTATATATATTTTAAAGAACAAGAAATGACGGATTCGAGAAAAATCGTTTAGTTTATTAGTTACAATACACCAAATTAAATTTAAGAAAATTATTAATTTTTTATTAATTTATAAATTTAAATTTCAACAATAAAAAATTAAAATTTTAAAAAAGTAATAAATAATATTTATTATTTATTTTTCAAAAATTTCACCATTAAATATTATTAAATATATTTATATTTATATTAATTTATAAATAATTTAATAAAAAACACTACTTACTTAAGTATATTTGGATATTGAAATAAAAACTATAAATTATTATTACTTTAAATAGTGTAGTCCATCTTAACTTTCTACCAATCCTCCGAGGGGCTCAAACCTTTGAGATACAAACATTTTTAAGTGAAATGGAGTTTAAGACAGCCCTGGCTGATTTTTTGTTAATTACAGTTTAATTTCAACAATAAAAATTATTCATTTTAAAATAATTAATAATATTTACTATAATTTTTTTCCAAAGTTTTCTACATAAATTATATATTTATTATAATTCATTATTAATTTATAAATAAATTTAGCAAAAAAACACTAAGACTTAAGTGTATTTTGACATGGAAATGATGAACTATAGTTTGATTTCTTAAAACCACCTAGATCCATCTAATTCTATCACCTGGTTACAAAGTCTAGAGGAACAAATCTCTTGATAATCATCTTTTAAAGTGAAAAGAGATTTGATCCTTCTTAATAGATCCAAACTTAAGATAAATATAAATTAATATTAATTATGATAAAAAAAAATATTTAACTCTTTATGCTTACAAATATTTATTTTCTCATTTTTCATGTTAATTACATACTCTACATTTTATGAAAATGTTTATAAAACCTTTTATCAACCCATGTTAATTTTTTTGCCATAGGTATTTATTTATCGAATTGTGCTTTGAAGTCATGTCCTCACCACCAAACTTATACTAAACAAGGGAGGCTGCAAAGCAGCAAGTCCCTACTATTGACTAAAGAGAAAACAAAAGCAATTGAAATAGAAGCAGCCCTTTCTGACTGAAGAGAAAACAAAAGCAATCAAAACAGAAGCAACCTTTTCCACGGATTGACACATTAGCCTATTTGTCTCACGTAAGTGTTGTATAGACAGGCTTAGTTACACGTAAGCGCTGTATAGAGCTCTTGAACTAGTTGTTCTTGCTAATTTATTGGATTAGTTTGCGATTAATATAGAGAGATACTTATCTTACGCAATGAATAAGCTCGTGATAGTATGGTGAATTAGTAGGTGTTGCACACATGACTAATAGCACGACAGAGCTCATTTGGCTCGTGATAGTATGGTGAATCAGTAGGTGTTGCACATCCATAAACTGTCGCTCGTGATCAGAATTATGATGCAGTGACTAAATAAATCGTGCCATATCACTATCATGAATTAGTACTAACAAGCAGGTATATTATTATTGATGAGCTAATGAGCACCACTAGCATGTTTATAGTCAGGCAATCAATTTCAATTGTTATTTTGGAAACTACATTTCATTGTTTAATGTCATTGCTCTTTTTGAACCCCAATAAGACTCTTCAGTGTTGTTAATCATAATTGAGCAGGATACCTCTTCAGAATAGGTTCTTGAATCAGATTTCACCCATTTATTTTCCAATAATTACAGATAGAATAATACTAGTCAAAGAAATAAGTATAATTGGCAATATAAGTATTCATAATGAATAGTACCTAAAAAGTAATACATTCAAACCAAAGCAGGATGCTTCCAAAGACCATGATGGAGCCCAATATAAAATTAGACTTAGAATTAAACGTCATTTAATGAGTTTTTACATCTGGTGATAAAACCTTAGGAGCGGAGTCGTTGTATAATGTCATGACCATAGCGCCAGTGACACAGATAACTGTGCCCAGAACCTTTGCTTGTCTGATATTAACTTTCTCAAATCTAGCCAAAGCAAAGTTGAATAAGCAGAATGTGCATTCGAAAGCTTAGGATTGATTTTCCATGTTTTCTCAAAGAGGATAATTAATTTCCTAGGCGAAATTTTAGAAATACCCAAATTTTTCTATTCACTAATATTAATATATAAAAAAAAATAGAAATCTAAATATTAAAAACAAAGGCATATATCATCAAATATTTTACAGCATGGTTTTTAAACTTTAAGATGAATTCTCCTTTCTCCATAATCAATAGATTCCAGATAGGTGAAAAACAAAAAGATTTTCATTTACAGATAGGTAATACCTAATCCAAAAAAAAATTATAACATGGCATGGTAAAATTGATATCCCAACTTCTACCTCAGGATTGTGGTAATTGCAAATGTGAAAACCAGTACTAGATTAAATGTTGTTGAACTAAACGTAGAGGAAGTGTAGTACAATCCTGGAAGGACACAATTCTGAATTATCGCAATTCTATAACATAACATTAATAAGATTGGCTTTATACGAGAATATTGTGACGTCGATTTCACAATATGAACTAGTAGATTATAACAAAGGTAGTGTATGTAGACGATGCTTACCCACTTCCAAGCAAGAAAATTTGAAATACGATAGGCCATGTTAAAGGTGGTTGTTCCTTTCTGGAACAGTGGGTAAAAAAATTAAACCATGTCTATCTAGCCACTATCATATCTCAGATGGTGCTCACTATCCTTCCAGTTGGAGAGTTCCCTGTTTATCTGTTAAGCAATTGCTCAATAACATTGAAAAAATGAAATCGAAACATAAAGATAATAATGAGGGAATTACCTCTCTAAAATGAAAGTGAAAGGAGCCATAATTAATGATCCAATACCCATTATGTAGGTCATGAAAACAAATGATTCATTCCAACTATTAAGGCGGCACCCATGATGATATATGTCCCCGCTAATGTTACCTGATATAGAATCTGTGAAAGATGGGGTTTGAATTTCTCAATTCGCTGCTGGGAAACCATTATAATAATACCAATCGACCTAGCAGTGTCCCAACTGAGTAACTTTCTTAACCACTAAAGACTGGTATAGAAAGCCTTCTTATATCGATTGAAATTAAGGTTCCAGTACTGATAGTTCCAAGCAGTTAGTCGAATAAACTTTATAGAACGTACTTGATAGAATAATGGATGGTCTGTGACCCTTTAAATTGACACTTGCAATGCATGTGCCATGCTCGATCCACATGTATTACATGTGTGGAGACAAGTGGAGTACTGCATGTTTAAACATGTGTCAATTATTTCGTAAACCCTCGACACCTTTGCAAACCTGAAAATAAATATTCTCTTAAAACGTAAACATAAAATGTCCACGAATTAATGTCAGCATTACTTACTTGAAACTTAAATTCTTGATATCATTGGACATGTAACCTAAGTTTCATAACATTTTGCCTCAATATGAGGCCAAATAAGACCTTCAAATTTCCTATTCGCTGAAATAACGGTGAGAAATTTTTTTATTCGTTGAATTTTTTTTTTTGCTTAATAAGTTTTGCCTTTCGCTTGGTTTGTGTTCAAACTATTGAAGTTCGACAAAATCGATTACAATAGTCCCTGCAGCCCCGAAGAGGCAGGGACTAAAAAGGCAAAACTTTCTTTCAAACAAAGGGACCTCATATTTGTGGTACATTATTCTTTAGTTCTTTGAGATATTACCTATTAAGAATTTGAAAAGAGAAATTAGTTGAGAAAATGTCTTACTAGACAATCTAAATGGGCAAGTATTTCAATTTATGAGGTATGAATACTTTACATGAGAATTGGTAGTTGATCTTTTCAAGGGCTTTAACTAATAGTGATGGGTGTTTCATATATACATGGTGTTTGGACATTCCTCTCTAATGTATGCATCTCACCCATGAAATTAAACATAACAATACATACTTAATGGCTTCAAGTTTTAATTTTTTATCATAACCTTAACCCTTTTAAACATCAAATGTGCAAGTATTTCAATTTATGAGGAGTGAACACTTTATATGAGAATTGTTAATTGATCTTTTCAAGGGCTATAACTAATAGTGATGGGTTTTTCATATATGCATGGTGTTAATACATACTTAATGGCTTCAGGTTTTAAATTTTTATCATAACCTTAACCCTTTTAAAACATCAAATGTACAAGTATTTCAATTTATGAAGAGTGAATACTTTATATGAGAATTGTTAAGTGAATAATTTATATGAGATTTGTTAATTGATCTTTTCAAGGGATTTAACTAATAGTGATGGGTTTTTCATGCATGGTGTTTAGACATTTCTCTATGATGTATGCATCTCACCCATGAAATTAAACATAACAATACATACTTAATGGCTTCAAGTTTTAAATTTTTGTCATAACCTTAACCTTTTTAAACATCAAGGTGTCATGGGGTGCTATGATATGTTTCAAATACTAAAATTTTTAGGGGATATGAAAATGCTTTGTTAGTAAGTAATTGCCATAATGGTCTTTTTGTATATTCAACAAAATAAGCATTAAAAATATATATAAATAATTTAAATTGCAATATTTGAATTCTTTACATTGCATTATTCTTATTATATTTTTAAAGATTTTGTTTAAAGGAGTGAAAATTATCCTAATAACTAATGAAAAAGTTCTGAAATTTTTCTTAATAATTAATGAAGAAGTTTTCAATATAGTTATGAAACACCCAAAATGACATCCATTTCTCAAATACCTATACCACAATTTTTATTTTTATTTTTTATTTCAGTACAAAAAAAAAGAAGCTTGATTTATATTCATATGAAGATATTTACATAAGAAAGGATTTATGTAAAGAGCTGAAACATATATATGCAGATGGAAGGGTTTGTTGAAGATATTAGTTGTTATTAGTGCCATCATGGAGGCATAGTAACAAAATTCTTTGGAACTAGGAAAAAATCAGAAAGATAGATAGATAGCGAGGAGCCATACTCATAAATATATATATCGGACCCTTCACACATAAGGGTCAGGGGAGAATCAACGTACCTATATGTGAAAGAAATAGGTGATGATACAAAAGAAAGCAAAAAAACCAGTTGGAGAACTAGGTACCCGGAAGGGAGAAATCTTCTATCCGATATATTGTATCTTGTATTTGAACCTCCATTTTCCATGAACCAGGCAATATTGCAAGGCCCCTCTTTGACCGAATGTCCGTGCGAGAATTCAGAGACCTATCCACACGGCTGATTGTGAAAACTGGATTGATGTTCCATAACATTTTTATCCTCCTAATCCATCCAACTAACATGGGATTCTTATTTATTAACTTCCCTGAAGCCTGTTCTATTATGTTTTTGGCATCCCCATATATATGCAACATTTGAATATTTAGGAAAGAGATGAATTGAAGAAGGCCCACCAATGCCATTGCCTCAGCCTTATTGTTTGAACCACAACCACCATTCCAATAGATGGAGAAATGAATATCTTCAGACATCGATATGAAAACACCACATGCACACGAGCCTCTTTGTGCAGCTCCGTCAAAAAAATCCCTTGGATAACCCGTCAACATCTTTGTGTGGTTCCCTGGAATTCTAGGTTTGCCTGTAGACAACGTTTTTGGGAATGGAATAGAACATCGAAGTGATCTGCGCAAACAAAGGTAGTTGTATATCTTTCCCGTCTCGGAATATAACATTGTTCCTTCTCTTCCAAACTGTCCATAAGAGCAGAAAGGGAATTGATCTGTGAGAACAATTCTGCGAGCTCCACCAGCATAAGGCCACTTGAACATCTGAGTGATCCATCAGATAAATACCAAAGAAATCTGCAAGATCCCTCCATAACTAATAAGTATAGCTACAAGTGAGAAAAATATGATTGCTGCTATCTTCCCCATTTTTGCATAATAGGTGTATACTAGGGCCTGACCAATTCCTTTTTTGTAGATTCTCCCAGGTTAGGATCTTGTTGTGAAACACGAGCCAGGAGAAATGAATGATTTTGTTTGGCACCCTAGTTTTCCACAAGGACATGGGAAAAATGTGTTGAAAAGGGAGCGATTTTGTCTTTGCGAGAACTAAATAGATATCTCTGACTTTTAAATCATCCCACCTCTTTATACCTCTCCATGTAAGATAATCCCTCCCTCCAGATTTGCATATGCGAGAGCCTCTCATAGATAGGCCCACTGCTGGGCATAATCTTCACTAAGGCCCAGAGATTGAAAATTCTTCCATATAGGGATGCCCCCTGCCAATCTTCTATTAGTTGACTCCAGGAAAAAATCTCGGATCTATGCAGAGCCATTATGATAGAATGTAGAATGAAAAAATCCTCCCCCAATCCAATAATATGATCATAACCTATAAACACATCATTTCCATTATGGACATTCCAGTATAGATTCTTAAGGAAAAAAGATTCTATTTTACGAAAGCTTTTCCAGATTGCCGATCCCTATGATTTTCCGATTGTGCCTTCTCTATATCAGTATATTAGGTCTTTATTCTTCATGTACTTCTTTCTAATAGTTGCGCTCCAAAAACTGTCCCCGTTAATGCACCTCCAAATAGATTTACATAAGAGAGCTTTGCCAAAGTTCCTAATATTCATGATACCCCATCCTCCCAAAACCTTAGGTAGGGAAATTTTCGAAAGACTGGTCAGATGAAATTTGTTTTTATGCTTACCTCCTCCCCAAATAAAATTTGCCATGACCCTATTCAGTATAACAATGATCCCTGAGGGAAAATAATATAAGTGGGCCCAATAAACTATTATTTGGGCCAGAACAGATTGGGCAAGAACCGCTCTGCCTGCTATGGAAAGGCACTTAAACTCCCATCCTTCAATTTTTTTAAAGAAACGATCTGATAACCACATCTAGTCAGCATTTGTGTATCCTGCAGGCCTCAGTACTCCACGCGAGGCCCTCATGGAAAATAGGAAGCCAGGACCATCGTTTCCTCCAAACGTATGCGCATTAACCAATTACCAAAATACCGTCGATATGACTAAGGGGAAGGAACTAGAAATTTCCAAATGTAAGGTTAATCATTTTAATTGAATTTTTTTTTTCAAATGTTGAATGTAATGATAAGATCAACATTAACTAAATTCCATTTCGAAAATATAACTTTGAATTAAATATGTTTATGACCATAAATGTTAATAAGGAAGTAATTAGAAATGTAATTAGAAATTTCCAAATATAAGGTTAATTTTTTAATTGATTTTTTATTTCAAATGTTGAATGTAATGATGTGATCAACATTAACTAGGACCTTTGTTGTTTAATTAAAAAAAAATTACAAAATTGTGTATCAAAATGATTAAATATAATTATGAGCAAGGAATATTAAGTGTCACCGGTGAATTAACTTTCTTTCACATTATAATCATATAATTGTTCATACGCATTAATATTAGCAAGTTTAGATTGTATGTCACCCTTATGTGTATGTTCAACCATATAAAGTTTTAATAAGTGTCTAAACATGATCTTTAGACAAAGATGGAGACCATTGACGTAATGTCGCCATTTTGTTTTTCCTCTATAGTACAGCTAGGGTAGATTTATAGGGTATGAGATGGCTAAGTCACGGGAGTAAGGTTATGTCATTAGTGGTCTGGGGGAGATTTGAGGAGTTCCTACAGGGTCCGACGGTGCTCGATTGGCATTTTCTACCATCAAGAGCAGTTCAGTACATTTGTTTTTGGTTCCATTGCATTATGGTGATTCCCATTATTATTGAGCATAACTTAATTAATTACACTTAAGGTGGCATTCTGGAAGGAATATACAATGGAACACCTTGGTGTAATAGCTCGTTGGAATCATAACGAAAAGACTTATTGGATGGGATGTCGAGGAGTCATTTTCAGTGGCCATACAAAGTATGGTGCGTGATTCGCCATTTTCCCAAATTAAAAGTGACCTTAATTAGTCACTTAATTAATTAAAATAAAAAGGGAGAAATGACTAATTGGGGAAAAAGGCTAAAAGTGACTTAAATAAATTAAAATTAAAAAGTCACTTAGATGGAGCCAAGGGGGAACTTCTAGAATGATAATAAAATAATAAAATAATACACTTCTAGAAGTTTAGAGATCTATCTATTAGATCTTTAAAAGGAGAAGGAGGAGATCATTTGGGACACCTTAGTCTTGAGTATTTGTCTTTGGTGTGGATTGGAGAATTTAGTTTTCCACCATAGTAACCCCACAACGAAACCCTCTAATGATTCAGTGAGAGTGGGTGAGAACACATCTCTCCCCTTGGTGAATTCATTCAAAATTCACAGGTCATATTCAACAGTACAACTATTTTTGGAGGCCTGATATAGTTGTTGCAGATTTCTTGGGAGACCATCACTTCAGCCACTTCCATTCCATTGTACTAGCTTGTGATATTTGTTGCATAGTTATAAAAATAAGGTTGAATTCTTCTACACATTTATATTGTTTGCTCTTTAGTTGCAGATTCTAGTTCTAGTTTTTACTGTTAATTCTGTGGTTTAATTTATGTAAATTATTTATGGAGTTGACAACTAAATTTTCTGAAGAAATTTCCTACTAAATTTATACTTAGAATATTATAGTGGTATCAAAGCCTTGATCTTGGATTGGTTGTGGGCTAATTTGAAAAATCCAGTCAAGATTTTTATTTTGAAGGTGTCAAATTATATTTGTCAGAGCTAATTTTTATTGCAGAAAATATATCTTTGTCAAAGAAGCTAGATTGTTGTTGAAGAACACTTTTAGAAAGGTATATATACTTCCATCCTACTAAGTAAGTTTATTCCTTTACCAAATTGTCCCATCTGTAATAAATGATCGACAAAATGGCATGTACTTGTGCAAAAAATTAAAGAATCAAGATTATCATTTTAGAAGGCCAAGAGCAAAGTTTGATAAAAGCGAGTAAATGTTACTTGGTCGAATTAATAATTGATGGCTAATTATTGAATTAAATTATTTACAAGGTTGAGATCATATTTGCAAAAGATAAGGGTGAATGTGATGGGGAGACTGGGTCGCCATTATCATAGAGGCAAGGTTGTGAATCCAACCTTGTATTTGCAAAGGAATCAAGGCAAAGCCCGCAACGGTTGAATGTGAATTTATGGTAGATAGTTGTGACAACAATCCTGGGGGGAGGGGGTTAAAACCCTCATTGTTGAGCCAGTTCAGTGTTTTTTGGTGATTGAAATTGTCTCAAGCCAAGAGTGAGCTACAAGTTTAGGAGGTCGAAGTGGGAGATAAATATTAAGCGATTGATGGAATTGACATTGAAGATCAAATTGACCAGATTGAGTATCCATTGAAATAGTTGCTACACCTTGAGGCCGTATTTCATTCTCAAGGGGTTCGAGGGCCACAAAATCTCTACAATTCAACCCATTTTCCAGGCTCTAGATCTAAGCTTCTAACATGCAAGGTCGAGTTCACCCTTCAGTAGGACAAGTTTCATATGGCCACGGTCATTACCACTATTGTACGTGGATTTTGTTTCTACTTGTGTGTATTCTAGACACAAGATAGCCACATTTGGGTTGATTCCTTAATTTTGGCAACATATCCTTCCTGTGGTCGAATTTGCCACATTTGGGTTGCTTCCTTAAATTTTGGCAACATATCCTTCCTATGGTCGAATTTGCCACATTTGGGCTATCTCAGGCTCATTTTTTCCTATGGAAGAGGGATAAAGCATCATGTTATCATTTATGGAGAAGTTTATTGAAGCTTCGAGCTGCATCAATTAAAGAATCGAAGTCTCTGATAGACTATTGTTGAGTGTATTCCTTTATAGTGGATCATTTTTCTGCATGCTAAAGTCTAAAGCATCACGTTATCATTTATGGAGAAGTTTTGTTATTGAAGCTTCGAGCTACATCAATTAAAGAATCAAAGTCTCTGATAGACTATTGTTGAGTGTATTCCTTTACAGTGGATCATTTTTCGGCATGCTAAAGTCTATCTTTCTGCCATCATAGAATGAGTTTACACATACATTGGAATTATTATAAAGGAACGATGTCTGCAGCATCTTGTGGACAATGTTGGGTGACGGTGTATTTTGTGCTTGAAGTTTGAGTTACTAACTCACATTTGGGTAGCGTATCTCCAAACCAAGTGCTGAAATATTATTTCAAGAGGGTTGTGTTATTTATATGCTTTTGCTGGCAAAAACTTAACCTAGGTTCCATCACCTCATTTGCTCACTGTTGATTCACTTTCAAATGTCGATAAGGATAGTTTATGCTTATATTGTCTCAATATTGTAATATATCAGCTGAATGTTATTTTATGAGTGAGATACAAATGGTATGAAATTATTTTGAATTATGTTGGGTATGTGTGGATATTAGAAATTGTAGCAAGAAAGGCTCAATTTGACTTATGCCTTAGTCAAATTGAGTAATTCGATTTTCCACATCACCATGATGACTTGGATTGCAGTTAGCTTGAGTGAAATGGCGTCGTCACTTAGTTAGATCAACAAATTTGAGTTTTTAGGCTTGGATTAGAGTTGTGCATGTGGCGATTTCTAAAATTTAGTAATATAGTTCAGTTATTTTCAGTTGAACTCGATTAACTGAGCTCAAGTCATTAGTTGAGCCAGTTAAAGCTTAGTTGAGTAGTAGAATTGTCTTTTAACTCATTGATCTCTCAGTTAAACTAGTCAATCAGCTAAAGATAACCCATACATGCATGGAATTCGAATCACCTAGATGGAGTGGAGGAAAAGGAACATTGTAATGTTCAATTGTATACTAGCTGAGTGTACAGACTTGGCATTAATGCAGGTGATCAATTCCTTGGGATTTGTGCAAGGAATAGGGAATAGGGAATTCCCCTATTATTTAAGAGCCTAATTTCTCCTGAATTGTGCAAGGAAATAAGAGGAAACTGGGGCCTTGAATTGGCTAAGTGTTTGCCAGAGCATGACGGTCAATAGGAGAACATGTTTATAGTGCAGGGTGTGCTTCAGGATTGAAGTAAGACATTGTAATAGTTTCTCATTCTCATCTAATTAATGAAAAGCAACAAAGGGTTTTTTTCCCAATTGGGTTACCCTGTAAATCATTGTGTTCTTGTGGTTTTGATGGTGGCATGTGTTTCAATGTGGCGATTTTCATTCCGCAAAATAATAGAGGAAATTTGTAATCTCTTGTTTTCGGTTTGAATTAATCAATAGTAGAAATTTTCTATTAATTTCTACATGGTATCAAAGTGGAAATCACACTAGGAACCAATCAATAGAGCTTCTCCTTTAGAGATTTCGATTTACAGATTTAGCGAAGCAGTTTTCTTCCGTGCAATAAAATTTATTTAAATAGAATGAGATTGGATTATGCCCCGGAGGGAACCTCGAATTTCATAGCTTGGAAGGACAAGATGGAAGTTGTACTCGATGATAATGGAGTGTTGGAGTACACCAAAACTGACATTCCAAAACTAGCAGCATTGGATGCACAGCAGTTAGCACAGTGGGAGAAGGATACCGCAAAAGCCATGAGGATCATCCTAGAGGGTGTGAGAGACCACATAGTCTTGAATTTAAATGGAAAAAAAACTCCATTTGTTATGTGTAAGACCCTAACTAAGTTATTAGAAAATAGCAATGATGTCAGGAAATTGGAATTGAGGGACAAGCTCAGAAACATCCACTTGCAGAAAAATGAAACCATTCCACATTACCTCTCTAGATTCACTCAGGTTCGAGATGAACTTGGAGGAGTAGGAGACAATGTTTCCTCTTCTGAACTAGTGAGCCTATATCTCCTAGGCATTCTAAAATCCTGGCACAACTACTAGGACTTTGTAAATGGAATGGACAAATTTCCAAATTGGGAGAAACTTTGGTCTGATTTGCCGCGGGAAGAAACTTGAAGGAACACTAGAGATGGAGTAATATCCAAAGCTGAGGAAGAAGAGAAATTTTCCTTGGTTGGTAAGGGAAATATAGATAAGGGAAAGAAGGCCTAAAGCAAGCCACGGTCCAACCAAAATAATGCCAATAATAAGGACATACAAAAGATAAAATGTTTTCACTGCCATGAATATGGGAAGTATGTAACAAAGTGTCTGCACAAGAAGTCTAACAAGAAGCCTTCGAGAGGAGCAGGAGGTGAAGCACTTGCCTCACAATTCAAATTAGACCATAGCCTAATTTCATACATAGCCAACACTGTAATGGGGAGTGTGTGGTATCTAGATTCAGGTGCCTCATTCCATATGACAAGATGCAAAGACTTCTTTAGTAGCCTATAGGAGAAGGATCGCCATAAGCACATAGAACTTGGGTATGATGGGTGGTACAGTACCAAAGGAATTGGAATTCTAACCTTTAAGAGGGAGCGAATCACCCATCTTCATCTAAAAGACATTATGTATGTACCTGGGCTAAAAAATAATTTGATCTTTGTAGGTGTATTGGAGAATAGAGGTTATGATGTTGTTTTGAGTAAGAGGAAATCCTTTATGAGACATGTAGCTATCGGGAAAGTGAAACAAATTGGAGTTAGAGTGAAAAATCTCTGCAAAATTGAGGTGGAGGCTTGTGTTGTACTAAGTAACAAGGAAAAAAGGTGCAGAGTCAAGTTGTTGGAGAACTATGGCACGAGCACGTGGGACACTTACACCATGGGGCCTTAAAAATCATGCTGTAGATTACCATCGGTCTCTCGAAATGCACTCTTGACCAACATGATGTTTGCAAAGTATTTTCCTCGGAGGTAATTCTAGGTTTATTAACTGTGCCAGAGCATATAAAATGTTTTGGTGTTTTAAAAGTTTTTGGATGACCAATGTTATGAGCAGATAAGGCAGGTGCTTAAAACCTTAATAATACTGAAAATTAAGAAAGGGTTGATTCTTTACCTCTGAACAGTAATTTGATTTAAAAATGTGTGGAAAGGCATAAATATAAGAGAGTATGATTTACTGAATATTCAGATTGAATTTTTAGTTAATCATAAGAAAGTATGCAAGTAAACAATGTTTACAACCCAACAAAATATATTTAACCTTATGAAGATGGTTGACAATTTATAAATGTAGAGGATCTTATAAAGACAAAGAGTCCAATAAACTAATCTCTAAAATAGATTATAACTTCAAAGGGGGGTTAAGATAGATCGGTATTCAGTTTTCTCTTACCCAATTATCTTCATAAAACTTAAATACATGCAGAATAACAAATTAAAGTGAAAACATAACACAAACTCACTGTTGGGAACGGGTTCCCCCAAGAGCCAGTTTTGGGGCTAAAAGCCCATGTTTGGGGCAGAAGGCCCAAATTTTGTAATAAATATGTAAAGTCTTTGTATTTTGTGGTTGTGAAGTGCAAAGAGGTCAAAGGGTTTTGTGAAGTATCATGTCAGCTGTAAAGATCTACCCATGTTCTACGGACCATGGGATTATATAAAAAGGGAGTCTTAGAAGAGTCTAAGAGAGGAGTAGTAACAACAAGAAGGATTTTGGGTAATGAGTTCTAAGTGTTCACGAGTCTTAGCATAGGTAGAGGCTCTGAGTGCACAAAGGCCTAAGGTGGAAGTCCGCAGCTGAGTGCGTGGACCCCTGCAGCTGTGTACGCAGGGCGGATAGAGTCTGTACTAAACTTGAGATATCAATAAAGAGAAGTATTTTGCAACCACTGTGTATTTTGTCTCTATTTAATGCATCTGATTTTATTATGTTACGATCTAGGTTTACATTATAATGCTTATTTGATGTGCGAATGTATTTGATTATATATGTTAATTGAACGCAAGCAAGAGTAAAGGTTTACGTGAAGGTAACTGCAAATGCATGGTAGATTAGGGAAACACTTAAGATAACTTGGGAACTTATACAATAATGCAGTCACATAGGCGCGTAAGTGCCTCGACCTTAGGTTAGGATTGCGCGAAGATCAGTCGAGTACCTTCGCGGAGGTACTAAAGGACAGAAGAAAAGGAACATTGATAAGCCCTAAAGGCTTGTCGATCTGCATGAAGGCAGGATCAAGAAGTATAGACCAACATCACGACCATCTCAGGGTGCAGAAACTTGGTTCCTGCATCCCCCCATATTGCTTCGGGTGAGACTTCAGTCTACGCTCCGAGGGTTGATGCCAAGAGGGCCAGTAGTGTAGGGATTTGCTTGTTTGACTAACGCTGAACCTGGGTCAAGGCCCATCAAGCCAATAAATGGTTATGTTTTTGGGATTGGGATCTGCATAACGAGATGTGTGATATCGTATCATTGGAATTAAAACCTGGTGGGATAGAAAGATCTGTGAATTCGCGACGCAAGAAAACAAGAACCTGTGATTGATGAAAGAATGGTGGTTGGATAGATACCTGCACATAGAAATACACAAAATCTTCTTTTGTTCCTTCTCTGTTGAGTTATACGAGTGGATCGCAAATTTGGCAGACGGTCAAGGAAGGTGGAGGCTTGACAAGCCGATTATTTGGACACTCGAGCTAGTAAGGAGGTTAGAAGCTTCTTAAGATAAGATCATGCACATTGTTAATCATTGGCTCGACCACATCATAGGAGGATTTGTGACCAAGTTCACGGTTGATACCTCTGTTAGTTACAGCGAAGCAGAGCACCGCTTCTTCAAAGGACCGCAAGGTAAGTATTTAAAATCACTAAATACTTGGATTAAGATGCTCTTGTGTGAACAACGGGTTATGCGGTTACCTTGATGTTTGGAGCTACGTGAAGCGGAAAACCTTTAAGGGACGGAGGAAGAAAGGGTCCTGAGTATAGCCCACTGATTGGACTCCCTTTAAGTGATGATGAAGGGACATCACAAATTTCTCCCTTGAGCGCTAGTCAGTTGATAAGATGAGGGTTCCTGCGAATACCTACACCGCCTCCTCCCTCATCAAATCCATCCACACCACCTCCATCCTCTCCTCCATCGCTGACCCCATCACCCACACCACCACCACCTCAACTGTTCAATATGGCGAACTTCGTAAAACTACTTGTATTCAAGGGCATAGGGAATTAGGACTTGGACCAATTTTGGTTCGTCATAAAGGTTGTATGGGAAGCTCAGGGCATTACGGATGATCACATGAAGAAGGCGATGTTGGTTAGTGCTTTGCAGGATCACACGCTAACTTAGTACATCAAGTACTCTAATGACAACTAGGCAGCTACGCTGGTAGAGATCCAGACCGCGCTGAATAAAGAATTCCGTTGGCCTAAGTCTGAAGTGCAGTCGATTGTGGGCTTCAAGGAAATCATGATGAAATTAGGTGAGTCTCCTTGGGAGTTAGATCAGAGAATGAAGTGTAAAATCTGCGAAGCTAATATGAATTTGACGAACGGGCAGCACCGCGAGTGGTTCGTGGCTTCGCTCCTACCTCACTTAAGGGTTGCGCTGTCACAACAGAAGATTATGAATCGGGCAAAAGCCTTGGAGATTTCAATGAGACTACACGCAACACTGATGCAAGATCTGAATATGGGGGTTTAGAAGATTCATGCACAGTTGCCAAACCTTTGTCTCGAAATGCAAAGTCTGAAGCAGGACAGAACTTCTCGGACGTAGGTGCGCGAAGAGGTTTGGTGCATAAAATGCAAGGGTCAGGGGCATGACAAGGATCACTTCCTAGTGTTTACAAACTACGTTGCAGTAGGAGGACTAATGCCTCAACGACTGGAGGCCACAACAGGGCCAAGTGTAGGGCCTGTGTTATGGTGTGCTATATGTAAGGTAGTAGAGAAACACACAACTGATAATTGCCATTTGCTACAGAAATTTATACCAACATTGCAACAATTGTTCTGTAATTTATGTCAATCAGTAGGCCATGACGAGTGCCATCGTTGAAGTTACAAACTGATGATGGATAGGACACCTGCATACAAAATGCAGATAGAAATGTGGCTTCCAGACCAAGACGTTGGGGGAACGCGAGGTGAATATCAGGGGCATGGTCGGGGCCGAGGTGGAGGAGGGCCTGGGAGAGGCTGATGACAGCTGATTTGTTACAATTGGGGAGGCCCAAGACACTACGTGAGGGATTGTCCAAATCCGACGCGATCATCATGCTGTTACTATACTCAGTTTGACCATGCAACTGAGGATTGCCTAAGATTCATGAAAAGGGGGCACAACCTCCGCAGCTGACGCAGAACCTCCACATGATGAGGAATGAGCCTCATAAGGAAGACCCTAAGGTAAACATTATGCTGCGGAGTGGAAACTCGACTGGGGAGGATAAAGGAAAGCAGCCTGCAGAATATGCATGGGTCTGCAAAGCACTAACAAATGAGACTGGGTTTGATTTGGAGCGTGCAAAAGAAACATTTATGGAAGCAAAGAAAAGCTTCAATGAGGCCTCTACCTTCGAAGTCAGGAGAAACCAGTTGAAGAAAGGGACCGTCCATGCTTACCACATTCTTGGAGACCTGCATGAAGTTGCTCTGTGACAGTAAGGCTGTGAAGGGCCTGCAGGAATTGATCAATCGGTGCGATGGTAAGGATAGCACTACTAGTGAACTGCACATGGTCAAGAAGATTGGTAAGCACAAGGCAAAGACTGGATGAGAGATGTACTGGATGAGAGATGAGACTCACCGTTCAGATAGGGGAATACGAGATGGACCAAGTTATCTTGGATCTAGGGTCTGACGCGAATGTTTTGCCAAAACAGACCTGGGAGAGAATGGGGAGACCTGTGCTCCAGTAGTCTCGAATACAATTAAGAATGGCAAAGCAACATAAAATTATGCCATTGGGGAGGCTGCAATGGGTCACAGTTGACATTGAGGGTGCAAGCGCGCTGGCAAATTTTGAGGTAATAGAGATTGTGGATGATAGCAATCCCTACCCTGCGCTCCTTGGAATTGATTGGGCCACTGACATGAATGGGGTAATCAACCTGAAGAAGCAGAAGATGATATTTGAAAACAAGTCGCTCCACATAGTGGTGCCACTGGATTCCGCAGAGGGACCACTCTATACAGAACTAATCCGAGATTACGAAAGTGATGACGATCTGGACTAGATTTACAAGATAACGACGCGAGACCAGGATTAGGTGAATCCGACAGTGGATGGACGCATTACATGGGATCGTGAAAGCTCCTGCGCGTCATATTCGGATGAAGAATTGGAGCATTGGTAGAACCGACTGCATGAAGTCTCAACGTTGCATTGTAATATGATGACCAAATTGTTGCGATGTGTGTCATCCGAAGTCAAGAATCTACCTCATTATGATGGGCTAACTAATGTTGATTGCTTTTTGAATGCATTTGAAAGAGAAGTACCAGAGAAACATCGCCCAAGTATTGCGCACTACACATGCAAGATGGTTGGGTACGCACAACGATAGTTTTAATGATTGGCGCGACTATAGGAGGATGATGAGAATACGTTTTGGGTAGCCAAAAGTACGGATGATAGATAAGTATGACGAACGAGATGACCTGTGCGATCACCTGGCTATATGGAATAAGGCTTATGGCGTGAAGCCCTAGCCTGAATGGGTGCATCTGTTTTGTCATACCCTGGGCGTCATACCAACGAATTGGTTCTTGGAAACCGAGCTCCGTCATAGCATGAAGGAATGGGACATCCTGCCCCAGGGATTTTTAATGACATTCAGCTTTGAGGATGGGTTTGACTATATTGACACGACGCTACAAGAGGTTAAAGCAGCAATTTTTAGGATACCACAAGATACTTTGGACTTGATCCAACCTGATTGGACTACCCTGTTGAGTCATGCACTAGCATGCTATAATGTGACCATTGAAGAAGAAGACGAGGATCCCCGAAATGTTAATATTCTAAAAACTAAAGGTCACCTCAAGGTTGAAGGTCCATAGATAGAGGATCCTGACATAACTGCACCACTGAAAACTAGGCAGGTCGATATTGGCACAGAGGCGGAACCAAAAGTTGCAAAAATTGGGGACTATTGGGATGATGCGATAGTAGATAAGGTCTCTGAGCTTCTCCACAAATATCAGGATTTGTTCCCCACAAAGTTCCCTGATCTGAAAGGGTTAATAGGAGACCTCGGTGTCATGAAGATCACCCTGAAACCAAACGCGAAGCTTGTAAAACAAAGACCTTACCGCTTTAATCCTAAGTTTAAGGAAAGGGTTCACACTAAGTTGGATAAGATGCTCGCGACAGGAATTATTGAACCAATCAAAGAGTCTGATTGGGTAAGCCTGATAGTGGTTCAAGAAAAGAAACAGAAGGAAGAAATAAGGATATGTGTGGATCTTTAGAAGCTGAATGATGCTTGCGTGCATGACCCCTTCCCCACCCCATTCACTCATGAAGTCCTAGATAATGTAGGCGGCCAAGAAGCATACTATTTCACTGATGGGTTCTTTGGGTATCATTAGATCAAAATCATGCCTGAAGATAGAAGCAAGATGACCTTTGTGACGGAATGGGGATGTTTTCAGTATTCTGTAATGCCTTTTGGGCTGAAGAATGCACCAGCAATATTTTTGCACGTAGTCATTGCGACATTCAAAGACTTCATTCATAAGTTCCTAGAAGTGTACTTTAACAATTGGACAGTGTTTGGATTGGTCAAACATCATGTGGCAAGTCTGTGCTTCATGTTAGATACGTGTCGAAGATACCAGATCGCGCTCAATTTGAAGAAGTGTCAATTTTTCCTCCCTTTTGGGATCTTGCTAGGGCATGTGGTGTGTAGACAGGGATTGATGGTAGACCCTGTGAAGATCACAGTGATAATCAACTTGGAGGTGCCAAGGAATGTGAAATAGCTGCGTGTGACCCTGGGGCATACTGGGTTCTTTGGGTATCATTAGATCAAAATCACGCCTGAAGATAGAAGCAAGATGACCTTTGTGACGGAATGGGGATGTTTTCAGTATTCTGTAATGCCTTTTGGGCTGAAGAATGCACCAACAATATTTTTGCGCGTAGTCATTGCGACATTCAAAGACTTCATTCATAAGTTCCTAGAAGTGTACTTTAACAATTGGACAGTGTTTGGATTGGTCAAACATCATGTGGCAAGTCTGCGCTTCATGTTAGATACGTGTCGAAGATACCAGATCGCGCTCAATTTGAAGAAGTGTCAGTTTTTTCTCCCTTTTGGGATCTTGCTAGGGCATGTAGTGTGTAGACAGGGATTGATGGTAGACCCTGTGAAGATCACAGTGATAATCAACTTGGATGTGCCAAGGAATGTGAAATAGCTGCGTGTGACCCTGGGGCATACTGGATACTATAGGAAGTACATCAAGATCTATGCTCAGATCACCGTGCCCATGGAGAAGTTGTTGAAAAAGGATGCTACGTTCTGCTGGAGTGATGAATGCTAGAAGAGCTTGGATGTGCTAAAAGAGAAAATGGTCACTGTGTCGATCCTAGTCTTTCCAGACTCGAAGAAGGAATTTCATATGCACGTGGACGCCTCATGTATTGCGCTGGGGGCCATGTTGACACAAACGAGTGAGGGGGAATTGGACCATCCTATAGCATTCGTGAGCAGGAATTTGTCCAAAGCTGAGAAGAACTATTCCACTACAGAGCGCAAAGGACTAACCATGGTACACACGCTCCAAAAGTTCAGGCACTATTTGCTGGGTGGACATTTTAAGATGTATACAGATCATTCTTCATTAAAATACCTGGTTAATAAGCCTGTGTTAGGGGGGAAGATCTGCAAGTGGTTGTTATTATTTCAGGAGTATGATTTTGAAGTTACTGTGAAGCCTGGACGATTGAACGTGATACTAGATCATTTGTCGCGCATCGAAACGGGAGAGGAGCCCACTAATTTGGAGGAAGGGCTCCGTGGCACGTAGCTATTTGCGGTATGCGCCGCTGACAAATATCATACAATTCCCGACAACAGGGACTGCTCTAGAAGGGTATACAAGCCAACAGAAGAAGGAGTTAGTAGTGCGCGCAATAGAATTTTCCGTCATTGCAGGACATTTGTACAAAATGGGGTCTAATGAAATATTGCGATGCTATGTATCTGACTTTGAGTGGAGCAGCATCCTCAGGGAGGCTCATGGAGGAGTTGTAGGAGGACACTATGCAGGAAAAGTGACACGTAGAAGGTTCTACGTGCTAGATTGTCGTGGCCAACTCTGCATAAGGATGCGAAAGCTTATTGTAGGGCCTATGATGCATGTTAGAGGACTGGCAGGCCATCACGAAGGGATGAACTGCCGTTAACATCGCAAGTGAAATTACAACTGTTCGAGAAATTGGCGATTGACTTTGTGGGACCAATTCAGCCTCCGAGGAAGAAAATAGTTGTGTGGTACATCATCACCGTGATAGAGTACTTGACCAGATGGGCAGAGGCGTAGCCTATGAAGGACTGTGCCGGTGCGACAACAGTGAAGATGCTTTTTGAATATGTGTTGACAAGATTTGGTTGTCCAAAGATCTTGATGAGTGATCATGGTACACACTTTCTTAACGAAAGAATCAACGTGTTGACAAAAGAATTTTAGGTGTATCATCAGAAAAGTACTCCTTATCATCCACAGGCTAATGGGATGGTGGAAGCATTCAATAAGATATTGTAGAGCGCACTAAAAAAGGTCTGCGATGCTCAGAGAAATGACTGGGATGTGTGCATACCCGCGGTGCTATGGGCCTACAGAACGACTTGCAAGAAGTTGATTGGGCAAACGCCTTTCAGACTCGTGTATGGCGTAGAAGTTGTGATGCCAATGCAATACATTTTACCTAGTCTATGCATAGCAACACTCACAGCAATGGAAGATCGTGAAGCCCTAGAAGAGAGGCTCGCAGCTAGCAGAGCTTGAAGAGGATCAATTTCTAGCTGGATTTCATCAACAAGTTCAAAAGGAGCGCGAAAAGGCATGGTACGATCGACACATTAAACTGCACACCTTCTAGGTAAATGATCTGGTTTTGCTATATGACATAAAGTTTGATGAATTTCCAGGAAAATTTAGGATGCACTGGCTGGGGCCCTATGTCATCAAAGAGATTACCGATGATGGAGCAGTTCAATTGGTTAAGTTAAATGGGGAGCCCTTACCAGGAAAGGTGAATGGTAGCCGATTGAAGCCATACATTGGTGATACGACTAGATGACTATATGAAGGAAGCATAGTCTTAGCACTCCAAATAGCTAAAAGGAGGCGTGGGACTATAAACTACACTACCCGGGTTGGGGAACTGCGCGATGAAGGAACTGCGTGGAATGAGGAGATGTCATAGAGACCACACGAGCAAGCCAAAGGTTGTGCTACCTAGGATGAAACCATGCAGGTCAGTCGGAAAGTGACCATTAAAGTCACTGTTCATGATTTGACGACGAAAAAACGGCCAAATGGAGCGGGGGTCGGCATTTAAGACGAAATTTATGGGCGAGATCCTTGAAAATCCATTGCCAATCTAGTTTTAATGAATCGATTTTGTCGGGAACAGTCTGATTTGAATTCAAAATGGTCTATAAATTACATGTGGCTGCCCAACGAAGAACACTTGGCATTTTGAGCATTGAGTTGTTGAGCTCTCAGACGTGTAGGAACCATGAATTCTTTGAGGCTCTAATAGTGAGTTCGGTGTTTGAGCAATTACCAAAGGAGACCCAAGAACTGTTGGATAGTGTCATGTCGACACCGGCAGAAACCATAGAAATTTGGGAAGCAATGACAATCGAAGGGGTTGTGCCAGAGGTTGCTATGGAAGCAAAAGGAACTGCTCTGGAGGTTGCAGAGATACCCAAGTCGCCACGATCGCCTAGACCAAGGCCTACCCAAACCCATGAAGGTGCGAAAGGTAAGAAAGGAAAGTAGGCCGCGACACCACCAGTGTGCACGTCACCTAGGAGAACCCCGCCGAAGGACAAGCCCACCGCTCAGGAAAAGGGCAAAACCATTAACCTGGAACTGGAGGAGGAAGAAATTGGGGATATCCTAATGGACAATGAGGATCTTGGGATCGACACGGAGGACATTGAAGTTGAGGGGTCTGACCCCATTACTAAATTTCTTGAGTACGTCCCTCCACATAGGGGCAAGGCTAAGGTGCCTATGGACATTGACGAGAGCAAGGTCAACTTGTACACACCTCTGCTACCAGACAAGATTGTTTCTGAAGGATCGCGCTTGGTGCGAATTCCAATGTTGAAATTGGAGCACTTGGACTTAGCTGATACCGAGCGATTCCCTCACTTGGTGATAGACTAGTTGATGCACCACGTCCTCCATAAGACCACCGGGGTGACCGCGTTGGAAATGCGGAAGTGGCTCAAATGAGTGGATAAGGCAAGCATGCTCAACTTGCTATGGGTGTCGCACTACAGTCGCACACCCATTACCTTGCTGGTAATTAAGTAGCTAGTGCTTGGTACATGATGGGTGTCTCTGGTTGGAGGAGCCAATACCCATCACTGATAGACTGATCCATAGAATCACAAGGTTTCCATATTCAGGGGAGAATTCAGCTATGATGTTTGGTGGAAAGGCGGGCGAACTAGCGCTCATCGAGGCGATGAAGAAGTTTAGATGAGTAAAGAAGCCGCACGACGATTACAAGTATTTCCAACCCTGTGATCAAAGTGGCCACACAAATATTGGTAGGGAGGGTCATGCGAAAGTGTCGCTCTGACAAAATACTGACGCTCATCGTAGCTCTAGCAGCCCGATGTGCGGAGGGGATTCAGTTTAATTAGGCGTGCTACCTCTGCGGTGAGTTCCTCGCGAACTTTCGCGAGGCACAGGATCTCAGCAAGATGTTCCACTATGCGTGGCTCTTGCTGTCCATCATGCTGGTAGCCTGGAAGCTACCCAAAGACAGTCAATTTCCCTCGGTCGCGCTGGACCTACCTAAGGCCGTGTAGTACACTTTGCTATGGGCGACTAAGTATCCCCAGCGGATCAAGGACAATAAGATCTTTTGGATCT
Organism: Pinus taeda; assembly: GCA_000404065.3. NCBI lineage: Eukaryota > Viridiplantae > Streptophyta > Pinopsida > Pinales > Pinaceae > Pinus > Pinus taeda. The sequence continues at coordinate 383,411 of APFE030620986.1, read as the reverse complement.
TGATGGAGATGAATGTGCACATGGCCATCAATCGAAAGTTACAGTTGTCATCTACTGTCTTTGATAAATTACAGCTGTAAGTGGAGTTTAAGGCTGATTTACAACATGTATCCACCAGGGTGCGAAAGGATCCCGAGCAGAAGTGGCATGACTTGCCCTACTTAGCTACAAATGATGCGATTCAAGTAGTTATTGACAACTGGCAGGCAGAATGACACACTGCCTCAGATTTATCAGCGAGATCCAGTAAGACAGACACACAGCGGAAGAAGGATGAAGCCAAGCTCAAGATGGAGCAGTTGGCTGAGAAAAGGAGGAAGGAGGCTGAGAATAAGGCTAGGGCAGACTGCGCTGCCACATAGGAGACAGGTGGACAGACAAGAGGAGAGGAGTGCGACTCCGACGAAAAGAAGTCACCCTCCCTAGAAGAAGAGGAAGAAGAGGACGATCTGACAGAATAGGGAGGAGCAGACCCACAGACACCTCTATTCCGTATAAAGCATCTAAGGAGACAAGAAAAAGTAGGGCCGCGGAAGAATTCCAAGGCCAACAAGACGTGCATGGACCCGATCACCCTAACAGAGTTGGATCTGAACGACATTGGGGATACAATGTGGGATGCCACCACGGAACTGCTGCAACAACAACAAGCATTGGGGGCCATTCAGGCAAATCTGCGAGAGTTGCAGATTCAGGCAACACAGACCAGGGCGACATCCACCAGTTTGGCCATCGGCACTTCAAAAGCCACTAGGATGCTGCGTGTGAAGGACTCCCAAGCCATAGCGTTGCCAGATGGAGCACGGACGACAAGGACCGAAGCTAACAGGCTTGTTGTCAGCGCACTCAAGGGAGTATGGTTGAACTTGGCAGTGCTTCCGAGCGAGGCACTCCACCTACTGTAGGATGGGGTGACCGCAGAGTTGAGGGCCCACAAACATCGTGATTTGCAAGTGATTAGCGAGCAGAAGATCAACAAGACTCAGATGGGCGTGCAACGAGACTCCACCCTTGCATCCATGATGGAACTCACTAACATGAATCAACACATGATTAAAGTAGTGGAGGAAGCATGTTGAATGGTCCCGGAGTTGGCCATTCCTGCTGATGAGACGGTAGATGTGCGCGTTCGCAAAATCACTACAGGGGTGTGCAATGCTCGCACAGAATTGGCAAAGGTTTAGCTAGAGCTGAACCTCCAAATTGTAGAATTGCAGTTGAGGGCCTAGCCTTCGACTCCACTGGAAGTCAAGGAGTAGCGCGCGATTGCTATAATAGAGGCAATAACGACCATAGAAAGTGTAGTAGTGGACTGCACAATGCTTTTTGAACAGTTATTCGAAGTACTAACCAGCCTACAAGAAGACCCTACTGTGCAAAGTCTAGAAACAGAGGCGTGAGAGTTGTAGCAACGCTACGATGAGGTAAGGGGGACAACACATACTGTTGCCCTCACACAGAGACTCGTAAAGCTGCAGGAGGCCAAGGCATTGAAGGAGTAGGTAGATGCAACTCAACACAAAGAGGCAATGTTGAAGGCACGCTTGAAACCTTGGTTGGAAGAGGCCTACTTGATCATAGCTGTCAATGAAGGCAAGTTGGCTAGTACGTAGGAGACTTAGCAGAAGCTTCAGGCTGACAGTGCAGGGCCAACAACAAAGCAGTTGGTCGAGGAAATAAAGAAGTCGGCCACGCAGTGCGCTGCCAAGGTAGTAATCTTATAGGTCGAGTTGGGGGGTCTTTGCGCCCACAGAGTGACTCGAGGGCGAGTCACCATGTTTGTGTTGGGGGCATGTTGGGAACAGGTTCCCCCAAGAGCTAGTTTTGGGGCTAAAAACCCATGTTTGGGGCATAGGGCCCAAATTTTGTAATAAAGATGTAAAGTCTATGCATTTTGTGGTCACGGAGCATGGAGAAGTCAAAGGGTTGTTCGCCCTTGTTTTGTGAAGTATCATGTCGGTTGTAAAGATCTACCCATGATCTGCGGACCATGGGATTGTATAAAAAGGGAGTCATAGAAGAGTCTAAGAGAGGAATAGTAACAATAAGAAGGATTTTGGGTAAGAATTTCTAAGTGTTATCAAGTCTTAGCATAGGTAGAGGCTCTGCAACTGAGTGCGTAGAGGCTTAGGGTGGAATTCCGCAGCTGAGTGCGCGGACCCCTGTAGCTGTGTGCGCAGGGCGGATAGAGTCTATACTAAACTTGATATATCAATAAAGAGAAGTATTCTGCAACCACTGTGTATTTTGTCTTTGTTTAATGCATCTGATTATATTATGTTACGATCTAGGTTTACATTATAATGCTTATTTGATGTGCGAATGTATCTAATTATATCTGTTAATTGAATGCAAGTAAGAGTAAAGGTTTACACAAAGGTAACTGTAAATGCATGGTAGATTAGGGAAACACTTAAGATAACTTGGGAACTTATACAGTAACATAGTCACAGAGGTGCGTAAGTGCCTGGACCTTAGGTTAGGGATACACGAAGATCAACCGAGTACCTTCGTGGAGGTACTCAAGGACGTAAGAGAATGAACAACGATAAGCCCTAAAGGCTTGTCGATTTACAATCTACACGAAGACAGGATCAGGAAGTATATACTCACATCACGACCATCTCAAGGTGTGGAAACTTGGTTCCTGCATCCCCCCATACCGCTTCAGGTGAGACTTCAGTCTGCGCTCCGTGGGCAGATGCCGAAAGGGCCAGTAGTGTAGGGATTTGCTTGGATGACTAATGTTGAACCTAGGTTAGGGCCCATCAATCAAACACTCACAAAGTGACAAGTTGTTTGAAGCAAATCCAAAATCATTTCATTAATGTGAAGCAATTTTAGTCTATTACAATTCTTCTTTGAAAAGCTCTATCAAGGGTTCAACCCTTAATACATCAAATCACTACTTATTTATACAAAAATATAAGGTTCTAGAAACATATAAATAATTTAAAAAAATAGTACAAAAATGTAGGGGTGTTTAAACTGCTGACTTTGCTTACACTATCTTTAAGGAAATCGTTGATGACTTGGCCCCAAAACGCTGTCTTGATGTTTGTCTGTTGGAGTTAAAATGTTTTTACTCAATGGTATCACATAACTCATCCCACCTTTCATCATTCGGTATAGAAATATTTATTAGCTTTCTATAGATTTCATCTACTTCAGTGTACTTTTCAAAAGTTGGCTTGTTCATGAAGATATGCTTGATTTCATGTTTGATAGTTAAATCACACTCTAATGCTTCAATAAATGTTTTTCCTATGACATGTCCCTTAATACCTACAAACTTTGACGTATCTATTGCAATGGTGTAAATCTTTTTAGAGTAATATTCCAAGCTAATTAACTTGTTATTGGGTGCTACTAACCGTGGAAATCCTCTTTGATTCAACAAATTGAACTTAGTATGAAATCTTTGGACAACATTTTCCAGAGCTTGACTCTTAGTCTCCAACTGAGTCATTAAGTTCCTTTTCTGTAATACCTTTTTGATCTCTATGGTTGTCTCTATCCTATCAACAATCTAAATCTATTCTAACTCTGCTCTAGTATTTGAGTTCAACACTTTGATCATAGATGTAGTCTCTGCAGGTTTTTGTCCCAGTGTTGTTCTGACTTGTTTAATTGTTGTCTGGCACTTATCAATTAACTCTTCCTACTCAAATATAATCTGAATGGATGGCCAAACCTTAGTTATGGCATGATTGATATCTACCCAAATTATTTCCTTGGCTTGGGCCAAGGTTTGAGCCATCAATGATTGATTTTCCAATTGATCTATCTTCTTGGAAAGTTAATGAGGTTCCTGCATCTCTTCGACCAAGAGGGTATCCTTTTTATTTTCTATGCTTCTAAGTTATTTAGCTTATGTTTGAGCTTATCATTTTCCTATGTCTGAAGAGACAGGTCCTACACAACCTTGTTCAATTCCTCTGGTGTTGATGTAGATTCCCTTATTGTCCCAGCAACTGTAATAGGTATGGTTGCTATTGGAGCTACAATTATTTTTGCATCCTCTCTTTTTTTTTTTTTTAGTAGTCTGTCTATCTATTCCTCCATCTCTTTTATCTGAATATTTTGCTCAATGATCAATTTGAGCATATCTTCTTTATGTTGTTCACTTTCTTCTATCTCCTTTGTTAATGGGTCTTCTGTAGAAGGCAATTTTAGTTGTTTCTGAGTGCTACTATGTCTGCATTCTTTTTCTTGATGATCTCCTCCATTGCTTTGACATCATTGGGATCATATCCCAGCTTGATCACCAAATCTTCTAATGTTTTGATTCTGGTGTCTTTGTCTAATGAAGAATTTTTATCTAATTTTAATTGCACCTAGACATTTGCAAGGGATGTCCTTAACTTTGATAGTTCAATAGTAGTATTTGTCATGATGGAGAAGATCATTTCTCCAGACTATCTATGCATATCCATTTGATCAATGGGATGTATAAGCTTTGCATCAAATGAGAAGATAGTCTTCTTATAATCTGCAGGAGTTTCTGGAGATGGTACTTGGGCCTGTAAGAATGCCATTTGTATCCTTCCTTTCTCACTATCAAATGTTGTTAATACCCTGTGCTGGGAGGTGGAAGTCTACTTCCAGAATTGAGCATAGGTACTGGCTTTGAGTGTTTCATTCTTCTGCTTAATCTGTAAAAACTTACTAAAGATATTGGGATCATCATGTTCACCCAATTCTGTTGATTGTGATTTTTCTGAAGGATTTTGTGAGGCCGAGGAGGATGGGGTGTCAGGGAGATGTTCCTATGACCCTGTGGAAGATTGTAAACCTCTCATAACAATGGTTTGTTGTTCTTCTTCATTCTGAATGGTGACATCTTTAAGATCTTTTTATGCTTTTTCTGTTGAATGATGAATTCTTGAGCACTTATTTCTGTACAAGATGGCGATGAAGTTTCTTCTCTTTTCCTTTTCCCCTATTTATCTTGAGGTACTGGAGTGTGGAGGGTAGCTGTAGACAAAATCTTCTCTTCTACTTCTTGAAGTGTATTCTCCTCCCACTGGTCTTGATTCATAAATTTCTCAATTTCTGGCTTGGGGGTATGATTATAAGGTGTGGTTTTGAGTTCCACCCTTAGAATATAAATAATGTTGAATGGATCATACGACCAGGTGAAGCTAAGCTGAAAGTTGAATTGCTTAAGAATCGAATCTGCCTCATCACCTGTTGTTCTAGTATTGCATATAAATGGTCCTATTTGAGTCTTGATCTTGAATTGTGATTTCCTTTTACTTGATACAAAATGGATTTCATCCATATTGATCATATGCCTTATATATTCCATAGATAAAGTTCTCATTGGAACATACTTATGCAGCTTGTAGGGAGCCAACTCACATCCATCTATTCTTATTTCTATGTAATTTTGGTATAAATACCAGTCTCTAGTCTTTGTCTGCTCACTCAAGTGCAAAACCCTTTTGATTTCTGAACAGATCCTTGGCTCACTCTAACTGCTAAGAAGCCCTGCAATTGTATGAACAAAATTGTCAATGAAGTCTACAAACTTAAACCCTATTGAGTTTCTCTTGACTAATGAATTCCACTGTATCATAGATTGATTGATGTCCTGATCGTCTTGCTTGTGTAAGTTTATTGGAAACTGTAGAAATTTTGAATAATTTAACACATATTCAACAGAGATTATCCTGATCATGTACTATTGCGGAAAACATACACAATACATAAGCTCCTCTACGTTGATCATCAATATAGCAGCATCAATAACAATAAAACATCAAGAGCATTCACACATTAACACAGTTTGTATCCCGGGGAAAGCATCTCGCTAAAAACCCCAACTATCTGTATATTAATGATTGAGTCATGTAACATTACACAGCATAATACTTCTCACAAGTATCTCCACCTCTGTTACACACAATACAACTCAGATCTGAACCAATCACTGGCTCAAATCTCCTTCGCTGCTTGCCTGCCTCCGCTGCTCAATACCTGCTCAAGAACTGATGATAATTCCAAGGCAACCACGTATTTACTTGGCAAAATCACGTGAGCACAAGCTACAATGTGGGCAAACTCATTGGCATACTCAATTCCTTGATTGTGCAAGATCTGGTGCACAACTATAGTCACAACTGATAGCAATCTGATTCTCTAACACCTGTCCCTGCTGAACTGAACATGCACTGACATGCAACTGAGTTAACTGATGTATTCATTAGTTGTATTATGAGTTAATAACTTGTGAATTAATTAATAACTAATTCACCCAACTCATCTCTAGTCTATTTTCCAGTTAGACTAAATACAACCAGTTTAACAAAGCTAAACTGAACACAACTCCATCAACTGCACCTCCAGTCGACTAAACTCAACTCACTTGAGTTCTAACTGAAGTCCTACATGCAAATATTAGTCATCCCATAGGTAACCATGTATTTCCTTCTGGGATCTGCATGTACCGCATCCGTAGCTCATCCTGAAGTGCTCCAAGAGAATAAGACAAAGTTTATAGTCTAAATATTATTATGAGCTAATAATATTTGACTGTTCTATATTTAGACTGAGCAGTCACTCCGCTGTGGTGTCACTCCGCTGTGGTCTAAAAATAGAAGCCCATCTATTTTTTCCAACTTGATCAATCATCCATAAACAACAACCTGCAATCCATAGACATGATCCATATGTCTAAAAATAGACTTGCGCCAAAAATAGCCTGCGGGCCCACTTAGTGAAGGCGACTCTTTTCACTAAGCTCCATCATCTTGTTGCAATCTCAACAGGCATTGCTACTAGGTATGTTGAAGGGTGTCTCCATGGTGATCATTGGCTTCTAAAAATGATACATCTGCTAATAGTCATGTGCCCTGAAGGTAGTAATCTCTGTCCCGCTAACACTGATCAATGTCATCGTCTCGGCATTAGGGTGCAAGATGATCCAATGTATCATTTTTGTGCATGGGAATGCGGGATACCTGCATGTGATCTGGTACAAGCCGAACTTGTGAATATTCACATAGACTTGGCGGTCTTCGAGATATTCCCCAAATGTGTCTAAGAATGCATCATTGACCTCTTTCCATTTTAGCATAATGCCTTTGCCTACAATCAGCTGGGTGTCTTCATAGATCAGAAAACTTGTAGACACTCGCTCAACTGCTCCTCTAGTTGAGGATTCGTCGATGTCCTTTGATCTTGCTCCCTTGGAGGCCATTGATCCTAAATAGCTAAGAGAGGGATGAACACCTACTATATCTGGAGACGTGGTGACATGAATGACAAGAAATTTGTCATCTAAAAACAAAGAAAACATGAGGGATGACATGCTACATACCTGGGGATTGAATGGCAAGGATTGTGTAATTTTCACTGGGAGGCTGGGAGACTGGCTGCTAGAACTATGTGAAAGGTAGTCTAGACTATCTGGAGGATGGTTGTCTACTTGAATTGCATAATGCACAATCCAGACCGGGCTATTGGATGTTGGGATTACACAATGTGCAATTTCAATTGGCAAGATTTGTAGGCCTAGGGACTCCATTGCACAATTTTTTAAGCCAACAGTCACTGCCTCTCAAAATTGCACAAGGCAAGACTAGAGGGCAATCACTGGCTAGAATTGTGCATTTTTTGGGAGGAAGGCAGAGCCTTCCCTCTCAGAATTGCGCAATGTCGTCTTGGTGAGGCAGAGTCTGGGCATAGGTTGCCCAGACCCGTTGATGGGCAACTGAAAGCAAATGAAGATGTGGATGCATGGCGATATTGAGTGTAGGCAGAGGTGAATGATCATGCATGAAAATAGCGAATGCAATATTCAAAAAATAGAACAACATGCATGTGTGTGAGACGAGTCGCTGAATCATCGACCATTTGTGCAAAATAGTGTCATGCATGCATCAACTATGAGATGCTAACAAAAACTGAAATGGTGCTTGTAAAAGCTATTAAGCATGCAAACGATAGCAAGCATCCGTGGAAATCAAGCACACAACTCTCACACAACCCAAAACACAAAAAGCAACAGAAATGCTGCAAAAGACAAGTTAAGCAGACTTACCCAGAAATAGCTGAGTTGGATGTGTCGAAGGCTCCTGGATATGTTGTGGGATGTTAGAGCTCCAAGATCGATGTGAAGAATGAGCTCTGAAGCATTGAATAAATAAGTTTGAGGCTAATGATGCACATGCCACAAATCTAGGAAAAAGTGACACTTGAAGGAAAGTTTTTAAAACAATATTTGCATGTAATCTCCAGCTGCTAAAAATAGATCCCTAAAATCTAGGGATGCTTTTTTCATGTTTCTTTTTTCTATTTCAAGAAAAATCATCCCATGCATGCAAGTCAAGTTTTCATAGTCCCGGGTGGAACCGGTCAACCTAAGGGCACATGCAACATCCTGCTTGACTGAGGGGAAATTTTGCGTAGTTTCTGGGAGGAAGTTGGGTTGGATTTCTAGAGGGATTGCACAATTTTTTAGAGGAGCAGATGACTGATGCACAGAATTGCGCAATTTATGGGCTTAACAGTCCTGATGGGCCAAATTGCACAGTTTTCACTGGGAAGGTTGACTTATAGAATTGCACAGTTTCTGAGCCCAATAGGCTGCCAGTTAGATTTGTGCAATTTTTGGAGGGAAGAATGGTTCCCCTCCATAATTGCACAATTTCTTGAGGGAGTTTCTCAGCCAATAGCTAGACCAAGTCTTGAGTAGTAGCCTATGAGGGAAGTGAAGTAGGCTATCATGCACAGGCTAACAAGCTACTAGCAAACTAGTGAAGCTTGTGTACTTGACAGTGTAAAACATGCTGCGACACACTGGAAGAACTCCAGCTCTCTGAATGGAACTTTTTCATGAAAAGAAAGTCTAACACCTCCAGAAGTATTGTTTAGTACTCTGTTCATCTTGGTTTCCACACTTGCTTGATTGTAAGATGTAGCATGTACCAAGATCTTGGTCGATCGACACACATTACCAGTCAAGTCAACATAGTTGTTTCGATTGGGGATGAGGGTTATATTGGTGCACAAGCAGTATAGTCGTCAAGGTTTTAGTTTTAGCTCTAGTGTTGCTCTACTACCAGCAGGCTTAGACAGTACCCCTATGGAGTCATGCAGGAACACAAGCATCGCTCTACTACCAACGAGCCTGGTTAGTACCTCGATGGAGTTACTTGCATTACCTCTCTACATAGGGATCCTTTCTCTTCTTTCACCTTATTCATTTTTCATTTTTTCAAAATTTTTCACTGTTGATTTTTCTTATTTTTCATTTTCATAACTGTGCATAGCACTTATTCATTTCAGAGGCAGAAGAAGGATCCCAACTTATTAAGAGCAGAAGAAGTTATTCCTTCAGAGAAGTAGTTTACATATACCTCTAATGTGCTTGTTAAGGTTTTCCCCCTCACCTTACTCAACTTGACTAAGCTGACAAGGATTAACCCAAAACAACCAACTAGAGAAGGTAACACTAGTTAGCACACAAGCATTGTGTTTTAACCAAGGTTCACTTCAAACAGTACGTATTTTCCATCAATGTATCGTGGACTGAAGATAACAAGTTCTTCATACAGAGGCAAGACAACAGATAACCAAGAATTGATAACTGCACAAGTCCTCTTGTACTTTACCCATCTTATTTTAAAATTCACACATGGTTTCATGCGAAACTAACCTACAAGCACAAAACAAGCAAACAAACACAAAACAAAGTGGAAGTAGAAGTAAATGTGAAAGTAAAGTGAGTAAGCAAACAAGCATGAAAGAAAACAAACATGAAAGGTAAGAAGCAAACATACATGCAACAAAACAAACCAAAAGCAAACACTACTCCTACTCCTAAGCTAAAGGTGCATGGGCTTGATCACATGAAGTGGTACTTCCAATGCAACCATTGACACATTGGTTGACCCATGTTGGTGAAGGCATGGTTCGCAAACAACACAGTTGTGCGAACTAGAAAACAAGAAAGATATAACAATGAAGACAAACATGCTCCAAGTTTAAAAGTATCCACATAATATAAATGAGTGCAAGTACATGAAATGCAATCTGTGGACTTATCACAATGCTATGTGACACTACGTGCATCTGTTAAGCATATGCATACTCTCGACTATGACATGAAAGCAAACAAAAGAAACAAAAACAACTTTCGTCGTGCACATGTGCTTGCTATGTAAGATTCCTCCAATTCATGAGTGATGGGATCGTGTAGTTCGAGTGGAGGAGGCATGATTTGTGTGTGAGATTGATCTTTAATGCATAGAGATGAGTGATGAGGATCCTTGGGTATTTCAACAATTTCCTGGTCGGAAAAGAAAATAACCTCAGGACAGCAAGGGCCTAACATAACCATTAGCTTGGGTTGAAGTGCCTTGACAGTCTGTGGGGTTTCGACTTCGTCGACAGATAAATAATCATAAAAAGGTGGCTTCGAAAAATAAACTATGATATAATCATCATCGTGATCGAATACAGGAGTAAATAAATGACGACAACTATGGTCAAAAAAATCAATTATTTCATCGGCATCTTCATGATCTGATGAATCAAATAGAGGGGTAGTTGAGAAGCAGAAAAATTCAACCTTTGTGTTTCCAGAAAAAGAAAATGAAAATTCAAGTGGATTTTCAGTGAATAATTTATTCTCTTCGTTGTCAGATGATGGACTAACATCTGGTGAGTTCTGCAAATGATCAACAATGGGTGCATCCATAGATGGAGACACACATGTGAAATCATGGATGACAGAATCACCAAAGATGTTAGGAAAACACAGAGAAGGCTCAAACAAAAGGAAGTCATCCTTCGCCGAGGATTGATGCTCAAGCTCCCAGTCATACTCTTCATGAATGAAAGCTCATGTTGGTTTTGGAACACCAACTCCATTGATGGTTTGATCCTCATTCACAACAAGTGTCAAGTCCGAAATGGAAGAACACAAGATAGTGTCATCTGAAGGATCATCCGAGTACGAAGACGGAGGTTGAGGTACAAAATACATGTGAGAACCCAATGGATTCACAACCAAGCTTGCACGAAAATCAAAAGGAGTGATTTCTGGAGGATGTGACAGTTGAACAAACGTGTGTGCATTTTCTCCCACATCACTCTACGATGGTGGAGTTATTTGATGAGGGGACGGCGGACAGTCACTTGTGACAACGACCGTGCCAGTCTGTGATTGCGTAGCTCCATCACCAAAGTATGCTGAGCTGGGCTTGGGCTCACACTTCTTCATGGGATTGACTGATTTGTTAAGACAATATTTGAATCTATCCCAAAGATATGGAAATTTCATCTGGATTTTCGGAGCTTAAAACTACAAATCACGGAAGCGCTGCCAAAAATTCATACGCAATTCATGAGGGGCGTTCCATTGTTGTAACAATTTTTGGTCAAGAGGTTCTAGGTAAAAATGATGGAAAGTAGATTCAATGAGATCACATAACTGCTCAAGTGAGTGCACGCTGCCAACAAGCAAATTGTAGCACCACCATTATGGGGATTCGCGAAGTGTGTATGCAAGAAACGGGCTGACCTCTTCATCAGAACATTCATCTTCCTTATCAATCATGGCAAAGAAGTCTTGTAAGAACATAGGCTAGGACACTTCACCTTCACCATCATAAATGAATTCGGACAAGAGATCAAAAAACTCCCTCGTGATGCCGAGAGGTTCGACATGCGAAAAACATCATGGAGAGGTGAGTGTAATGGAATCCATGATAGATGTGAAAAGGTTCAAAGTAGGATGAGAGGACACAGCTTGTCATCTAACCCTCCTTCTAGCACTAGAAATGTTGACAATGTTGGACTTGCCAACATGTTAGGGGACCTCCCTGGTAAGAAGTCCCAACTAGTCCTCAAACCATTTAGGTGTAGGAGTCCTAGCAATGGGTCATACGGTATTGCCTTGACTGTGGTTGTGCACAAAGGAAAGTAAGATGTCCCTATTGGTAGCAAGGGTGTGACATATGTGGAAAGTCAAGGAAGGTGCATGAGTGGTTCTAACACACAGAGGGTGAGGTGAGTGTGCCCCTTGGAAAACTGTGAAAGCATGGAGTTAAGAAGGGAACACATGAGCAAATATGCATCACAACATGGAAGGCAAGTAAGTTAGCAATCCAAAGTGATGGTTAGACCAACAACACATTTCAGTAAGATTCATATATACATATACAGAATATAGCTACACATGCATGCGTAAGAAAACAGATACATATATCATTTAGAGTAAACAAGATAGTTGAAATACAATATGACATATCCATGAAACATGATGGTTATGTTATATTAAGAAGTGAAATTTCCAGTCATACAATACAACCATGACCATCCACTAGTTCCAATAATGGAATGTTATAGTCACTACCACCTTCTCCTCCAAAGAGATATACTAGCTCTGCACAATGGAGAAGCCAAGGCTCATTACAATACTCTCTAAGCATTCTCTAAGATACTCCTATCGAAATCTTGGCTGACCAAAAGCCTCTACAATGAGTTATGAGGGACTATACATAGAAAAGGGTAGGTGGCCCTTGACATTTCTCTTTGTGACTATTCATCTACCCTCATGACTCTTCACCTACTCGATGATTGTTACATCCAACTATCAACACTTGAACTTCCACTTGATAAGACGTTACATACAATTTGCACATGTACCCATGTGAGACAAAATAGGCTTGAGCAAGCCATGCAAGACATCACTATCACTTAGACAACTATGGGAATACCAATTCTTCAACATCCTCACGGTGGTTGACAGTAGCAAACTGATGCCAAGCTCAGTAGTTTGCGATGGTGTTTTGTACTCTATGGTGACATATTTCTAGAAATGAACTCTTGCCTCTGTAGCATCTAGGTACACTACTCTAGATCCTCTGTCCAATTTATTTGATAACATTCACATCATTGTCTTGATTACAGTCGGGTCAACAACATATTGATGCATGGTGTCTATATTGATCACTAAGTCTGTGTTGGTGGCTATGCGCATCAACTCGTCAAAGTATGAGTCAAGCTCCAGTCAAACCTTTGCCTTTGTCTTTGCCTTGGTGAATGTCCAAATAGATGGGATTGCATGTGCACACACAACAACATCCACACTCCTAAATACCCATGCATGGGAAGCCTGAAAACTAGTGATGAGCTGTGAGAGATCTTCATAGTTCCGAATCTAACTCTGGATGTGTGTCTTCAGCTCAACCACTCTGGGCTTCATCATCTTGGGCAAGTGTAACGGGGCTCCCTTATATCTCATTGTCCATGTTTTCATGTAGTCAACAACAGTATGCACGTTTGAAAATATACATGCTCTCCTAGCACATCATTATTGTCAACCGACGAGATGGACAACCACCTTATGCACAGTACCAAACTTGGAATAAAACATCAGCATGACTATCTCAAGAGACAATACTTCATCTAGTATTTCCTTCTTAAACTCTGCTTGGGCAGATGTTGTAACCAGTTCTCCTCCTTGCTTGATCGTTTGTAATTCAATAGTCAATGGGTTGTTCTCAGCTATCAAGAAGCAAACACTCGAGCTAGTGGCTTTGGCATATGCTCTAGTAGCATCGACCAATGCTATTGGATGCTTACGCACATCAGACATGATCACTCATTCCTCAAACTATGCAGGAGATCTATTTTCATCTAGAGTAAACACTCTGCAAGATTCCACAACTCTATGTTGCAACTCATCAAATGATATGTTGTGCATATCTTCTTCCAGATTGTCTCCAAGGATCTTAGTGTCTCCTTGGTCACTTGGGAATGGCTTTGCTTCCAGATCTAGTAAAGCTGGTGGGTTGACCTCTTAGTGGTAAGGCATGAGGTCGAAGTCTTGCTCCAACTCTTTTTGCTCCATATCCGTATCCATCTACTCAAGTGCTTGTTCAATCTCTTAAGTGAAGTCCTACTCCTGTGACTGCTCACCCTATCTGCTTGGTTCCAGCTATTCGGATGAGTCTACTACTTGTACGGGTGCAGTTTCATTTGTTTGTACATGTTGCACCCCATGTTGTATCTATTCTTGTTGCGCGTCCTTGTCCTATCTGCACAGCTCCTATTCCTTCTATAGTTTCTCCTTCAACTCATGCAAATCCTTCACTGTTTCCTCCATCCTCTATTTTTCCCTCTACATTTGTGCATTCCTCTTATCACATTGTTGCATCTTCGCCTCTATTGCTAAAGCTACTTTCTATACAAGTGGGTATACTCTAAACTTATTGCTTTGTTCTGCCTCTGCATTGTTGACAATCTTCCTCTTGCCCTTGTCGCATGCCGGTATGTTTACCTCTGTTGTTGGTGTTGGTGCTCTCTTGGATGTTGCTTCACGTTGCATTGCTAACCATTCCACAATGATGCCGACCAATGCATTTGGATTGTATAAGCTGTAACAATATCTCCACGGGTCTTCCTCCACCCAATGACATGCCATGTGGATCCACTGAAACTATACTCTCATGCAGTGATCTTTCACAATATAATGCGGGTCATACGGATTGAAGCTTCGGATGTCAAAAGATATTTCTTGATCTCCTCTATTTAAACATCTGCATAATTTAGGTTCTGTATCTCATACAACCCGATCTGCAATGGAAGAGTGGTCCAAGGTGGCTTCTTCTTATGGTGCAGGCTAGTTGACATCCTTGCCGAGATGTGGTATGATACTTCTTGCATGACGAGCTTGTCCGTAGAAAACTTTGGCAAAACATGAGAAGGCTTCTCCACGTTGTACATACGTATGAAGGTGTCAGATGGTGAGGCATACCAATCTGCTATGTCGATCTGTGCCTCTATTGCTTCCTTCGACATGCAAGGTGGATCCTGCTCAATTATCATCTTTTACACCGGGGTGACAAAATGATATGACAGTTGTGTGGTAACTCCTCTAAAGTTACATTCAGACAATAGTTTACAATAAGTGTTGATAGAGATTTCAGTCGATGTCCATTCCCATTTCATGCCAGGGAACTCCTAACAGGCATAGATTACATCCAAGATGTAGGTGGACATGTAGATTTCTACTTGTTGACCTTTGGGCAGCTATCGAGCTCTTGTGACCTGTTCCTTTAGCCTAGGAGCCAAGATGTCAGACCAGTTGCATGCTTTGCATTCACTAGCCAGTTGGTCGAACGCAATCACCCAACTCTAAGGGAAGGTCTTCGTGCTCTCTTGGCCATACAAGTGACATGTAAAGATGACCAAGCATTGATACACCTTCCACAATACCTTCTGTTAGCACAGTTCTAGGCTAAGTCAAGAGTAGGTTTTGGAAATTTTATTTTTTAGGATTAATTTTGTGAATTTCAAAAAAAAAAAATCATGCGCTACCGGAAATTCTGGTAGCATCTGATTTTCTCGTTTAGACAATCTCCCCTATTTTTTGGATGGTCTTTTTTTTATTGTTTTATTTCCTGTTTTCTTTAAAAAACTTCTGATGCTACCAGAATTTTTGGCAGCGTTTCCCATTTTTAAAAATAAAGCACAAAATGCAACTATCTTCGATTGTCCATGTGTCATAAAAGCGAAATATCTAATCCAAATCATGAGATTTTGTGATTGGATAAGTCACAAACTCCAAGTCAAGTCAAGTGGTAGTGATTAATCGTTTGATTGATCGTGTTTGCTAGGTGTTAGTCACAGCCATAGTCAGTTGTTGTCTACCCCACCCATCTTAAATAACTCATGTTTCCCAAAATCTTAAGCATGTCTACAGTGTCAACCTCAGCCAATTGTTTGAATTCTGACAACCGTTCTTTCTGTTCCATATAATGCGCTACCAAAATTTCTAGCCAATCCGAATTAATGCAAGAAAATTGCCAGATTTGCAAGATTCTCGTACAACCACCTGTAGTAGATCAGCTGGACTCTCCAGAGTAACCCGCATTCATCATTATAGCTACATGATGTCTATTATGACATGAAATCTTATGTAATCATGAAGGATTATATGTATGGGAGACTAAACCATAGCTTCATCTCAAATATTCGAAAGTGAAGGAAATGTCACCATTTTGAATTTTTGAAGTGCAGCTAAGGAGACACTGGTTAAGGAGTTTAAGAACACATCCCAAATTTTCAGTCAACCTAATTCAAGATAGTTGCAATAGATGTTAGGTAAGTTATCACACTTTGACACCTATTCTTCATAATCAGCAAGCACATATTCTATGGCACAAAAGTCTAGGAAAAGTGCAAAGCTTAAGAGAATTGAACCCCAAGGAGCTGAGCTAATTGATGCTAATCCAAAGGCCAGAAGATTGTTTATTCAAATAGGCTGGTATCCAATCTACATGAGGTTAGGATACTCACATGAAGGCGTAGCCTGAGAGTTTGCTCAAACATTCGATGGACAGAAAGGTACTATCTTCGATCTCAGGTTGCAGGTTTCAGAATAGTCAATTGCAGAGGCTTTTAACCTTCCCTAGGAAGGATAAAAGTGGTTTAAAGGAAAACTTATTACAGGAGGAGATCTCAACGCTTTTATCAGAGATGAATACAGAGACCCTAACTGGGCCAAAGGAATTCCCAGCAATTATTTGAAGAAAGAATGGGAAGAAACAGTCAAACTGGTTAAGATTTTACTCACTTGTGAGAGAAGATATACAGTAGTTTTTCTTTACCATATGAGGTTTCTTTTTCATTTTGCAGGTATGAGGACTCTTAATTTTCCTTATTTCATACTGAAGAGCCTGAAAAAAATGGTAGCCAAGATTCAAATACTTTAGGAAGCATCAAAGTACAGCCTGTATCATCAGGGAATTATCAAGGTTCAGGTTGAAGATGTTATAGATCTAACCCGGAAATATTATAGATCTGATATGAAAATATAAGAAAATGCAAATAAACCCATAAATAATATGAAATGATTCTTTATTGATCAAACCCTTAAGGTAGGGCAACACCATACATTCACTCCTTAAGGAAGGAGAACACTCCACAAGCCATGTGCCTGTACATACAATAATCCTTCACTATTTCTTGACGTCCCTCCATGTGGAGTCTCTAGCCTCTATATAGGCCTCATACATACAATACCATGGATCATTACCATGGTTCCCTCATACCATCAACTAGTACCATGGGCCCATTACATTATTACTAACTACTTGTGGTCCCTTACATGATATGGGTTAACCACCTTATTTATTACTATGGCCCATCCCATTATTACATTATTACCTTAGGTACCTCCCTTGGTACCCCATATTATCCCCCCTAGGTATGTAACAGGCCTAATGTATTTGATGATGATGTCTCAAGATGTCTCATCTGAACTTTTTATGAATACATAATAGAAGAATAATTGGGTTAGGTTTCCCCCCTTGTGGGGTTTCTCCCTAGTCTCTGACCTAAATTCTGATGTCTCTATTTGTGCATGCTTTTCTTTTGTTTTCTTTTATATTTTTCTAGATTATTGATGTTTATTGTTCTCTCTACATAATTTCCATTAATTATATGATATGAGGTGAATGATATATGGAAAATGTCATGTATAAATAATGAAAATATTTGAAAATGCAATTATTTACAGTAGAGAATAATCAATCCCTAAAAATTAACAAAAATAATGACCCTCAAAAACTTGTTCAAACCCTAAAACATGTTCTAGGAATTTAAAGACTCCAAATCAAGATTTTTCATTAAAATAGGCCCATTAAGCCCATGGCTTTGAATTTAAACTCTATGAAGTACTAGAATATATAGCCATTTTAAATCACTATCAAATTTGTAATATGTTATTAGTTGGAAAGACTAAGGTTAATGGTTGAATATTTAGGCTATTGAGAATTTGCAACCTTGTCATCTTAGGTATTCCTTGTTAGTATGCCAACACGCATGTCTATTTTGGATTAGGGCTTTAAAAAAATTGATTTTACTACTATAATTATTAGGTGGATGGTAGGGAATTAACCTCCACATAATATTCTAGAAGTTATTAGTAGTAGTTTTGGATCAAAGGCTGGGAGTTATTTTTAAAGTAGTGATGCCCTCAATGTTCTTTCAATTAAATTGATTAATTAATAAAAAAAATCATATGAATATGAGTTGTATTTTTTTGGGCATGTTGTATTAGTAATCCATGGTATTGGTTGATGGTTTTGTAACAAATCTAATTAAGAATCTTATGGTAAATTGGGGGTAAATCTCCATGGTTAAGAATCTTGTTACATGTTTTTTTAAATGTATGTATGTTTAACTCATATGTTAATTCTTCTTTTATAATCAATCATAATAATAATTTTAGGGGCATGGATTCGATCTTGGGCTGGCAACTTAAGTTTTGAATTTTGCTTCAAACGATGTAAATTTGTTGTAATCGCTACAACAAAACACTAAAATTTTGGGCATATTCAAAATTTCGGGTCCCCCTCCACTAGCCTTAGGCCACTAGGGTTTAGATCATATTTTTTATTGGTCAATGTCCCCATGACCCAATTGTCATTAAACCTTATCAGTGTCCCCCTTTGCACAATGCTTGTCATGTTTACTCTTTTGGGCTTTCCTCGAAACTTGATCACACTAATGCATTAGGGTTTACATGAGTATCTCATGTCAATAACCTCACCCCGCATTGGTCCTCATCCCTTTCAAACTAATTAGGGTTTGGTCAATTTGAAGTTGTTATAATGTGCTATCAAACATTATTCTCCCATCAACATGCATTGGCAAGGGACGAGCATATATTTGTAATGTTGGACATAATCCACATGTGTCCTTGTGCCTTCAAATGCATTAGTTTTTGGGAAAAGATTTCCATACTCACACACCCTTGAAACCCTAGGTCCTCGTAATCAAAGTTTTAATCATTTTCAATCTAATCATGACCTTTAGAATGTAGTTCAATAGGCATTTCATATTATGGCTTCATGTTATGAGGCGCACTATATAATTGTCAAGGTTATTCACGTGATTGGGTATCAAGCCCATGATGCATGAGAAATTAATTATTTGGATCCTGTGTCTACTTTTATGTATCCTAGGTTTTAGTTTTAAATCATAAAACTAAATTATTGATACACTTTGTTATGCAGGGTTGCAAACAACTGTATTAAAACACATAATGCCACATACATTATTGTGCAAAGAACATCCACTAGCACCTAAAGGTATTTGAATGACATGTTGGATGGATATAACGTTGGCATAACAAGAGAACCCATATGCTAAGCAAGCCAACCCATGCAAAAACCAAGCAATGGAGCCACTCACGACCTACAAAACCCGTACAATAAAAGTCATGTTGACATACAATGTGATAAAAGGGTATCTCCATGCATGTGGGTATAATAATAAAACTCTACATGTGTAACAGCGCACACCTAGAGATGTAAAGGTGGCAATGGTAGTGACATATGAATATCTACTTCACAAAAGGATTAAGTGAGCTCACCTTGGAGAAAAATATATATATTTATATTATATATAATATATATATTGTGGAATGTGTTAATATAAATGCATTAAAGGTGTCAAAGGGTTGCACTCAGAAGATGTTCATAATGATGCAAGATAACAAAAGACCCTAGTACGATTTAAAGAGAAAGACGCACAACACAACGTCATGTAATTGTATGTTGTTTATGCCTGGTAATCTTGGTGGCAATGGTTATACACTCAGTGTCGAGAGTAAAAGCATAATACCACCATCATTTGGGAACAAGCTGGCATTTTACGAATACACTTGTATGGATCATGCATGAGAGTGACAAAGAAACACCACCGAGAGCATTCCAATGTAATATACCAAGAGTAATAATGACAAATGTTGATAGCATCATAGTAATTGTTGGTGCAACTAGAATTTCAAAATCCTGGTATATTGTTATAGCATGATACTTACGTTCATTGCAGTGGAAATGCTTACAACTTTATTGTAAATGGCTTCATGTCTTATGCATGATGGTTGATATACATATTGAAAATGTTGGGATAGAACTTTATATGTATTTGAAAAGGTGAAACATTATTGCGTGAGACTTTTCAAAGAGCATGATTAGCGACCCCTGTATAATATCCTTTGATGAAACTGGTTCTATTGGAGAAAATATTTTTTTCTACCTCACTAAATGAGTTCGATGGACTAGAAATCGAAAATTGAGTTCTAGTTATAAGGAGTTACAATTTGTCCCGAAGCAATTGATGACATGATTATGCATCTTGGTCACTTTTATTTGGTACCCTATGGTGCTTGAAGAAGAGAAGTGATGCTAAAAAAATGTGACCTGGGCGACTAGTCTCAAATCACATGACCTCCTCCCAAGTCACATTTCTTACCTGCGACCAGCTCCAAAGTTGGAAATGTGACTTGATCTACTGGTATCTAAATTGCATTTCAATGCCTCAAGGAAGCAATCAAGAGATGCGACATGTATATAACATGATTGTACGACCTCATTAAGTTGCATTTGCTGGAGACCTCATGTACCTGTGACTTACCTCCTAACCATGCTACTAAGTCACAGGGTTTGAGGGTCACATTCGAAAAAACATTGGTCCTTGTAACCTTTGATCTTTTGCAACTTTACAACCCCACTCTCAAAGGTAATCACGACTAGCCATTCCATCAGGTTACAAATTGCATAATTGACTCCTTAACCTCACTGCCTAGAGATGTGACTTATGTTGCAGAATAACTATGATTATGCCATACCACAGGTCGCACTTGATAATTGTAGTGTGGTTTCCATTTAAGGGGACAACTCATGTTTGGGTTTTCAATACAACTTGACCTGTTGTTCCAAATGTGTGATGCACATGTCGGTTGTATTAAGAATAAAGGTAAATGAATAAGATGAGGGAAATAAAATGTAATTCCCTGTGTCATGAATGGAAGGATTTATACAATAAGGAGATACCCATGCATAATAAACTTATACGCTACAATATGAATGGGGAAGACAAGTACACTCCAAAGTTATCTAAGCGCTACCTAAAACATATGGATATGAGTGCAATTCTATAAAATGTGTGTGGAGGGTTTAATAGTTGTGCTAAATATTTGAAGAGATAACTAACATCAATGGAGATATTATAGCTACTGCATTAACCTGATAACACATTTTCTAACTTGAATTCAACCAACACTACATTGGATATAATATAAAGGATGAGATGAAATAGCAAGATCATTGAGCATATGGGTTTCAAAAGATAGGGTATTACATCACATAATAGGAGGCATTTAAAAACATGACCAAAAACAGATAACAATGGCAGTGCTTTCAGGATAGGTTGTGAACATCTTGAAGCCAAGAAAACCCTACAAAGGCCCCATGCATTAACAACATTATGGTACGTAATGGAACTATGCAGGGTTTCCCAATGAATTTCTTTCTTTAAATCAAGTAATTATGCTTTTAAAATGTCATTATTTGTTGAAAATCATGTATTATCAATGGCATTTGTTTGCAAGAATAATATTTTCATATAGAAAGCTAGGGTTTCTCAGAATGGCTATGAAACTAGGTTTTCAACAAACATACTAGTTGGGTCTATGTCGTAGCCCAAGGAACTATGTCAACTGTGATGGCATATGTCATAGCAAGAAAATGGTCATTCAATGCAGCCAATGAACCACGCAACTTTATCTTATAGCCTGGAAATCGTCTTGGCAACAAGAATCCTATGATTTCCAAGAACCCTCTACATCTTCCTCTTCTCTTTCATGATACCGTAAATATTTATCATCATAATGCTAGCAATTATGCGGAGACTTATTTAAGCATGTAACAGTCATTAGGCGCGAGGGAGAAGTGAGTAAGATCAAGAGTCGTTAGGATAGTTGAACAGGAGAAGGTGAACGGTCACCTAACTTCTATAAGTATACCCTCACGCCTCATTTCAAATTGACTTTAGCACTTGAGCTTAGACTAGGAGTACATAGTTGATATGTGCTTGAAGATCTAGAGGCACTCGGCTCTTTGGATCTAGTAGGTTAAGTTGTACTGAGGCTAATTTTTTGCCTTAGATAATAATATGAGCATCCCATGTTGCATTTTTGGGCTTTGAAGGTTTGCAAGATATGTACTTGTAGTTGCAGCATCATAAATAAGAAGTGTTTCATCATCTGCATTAATTTTCGTGATTTTCATCTTGGTTATATTGGCTCTCCAGTATTTCCATTGTGGTTGTGTGAGTGTTTTAATGTGAGTAATATGTTAAAGAACTAGTTTGTAATTTATGGCTTGCATGTCAACTTTGAATCCTTATTTTCTTACTCCATGCCATGTTGGTGACTTGTTGCAAACTAATTTGTGATTAACCTCTAACATGTTCTTGTTTAAGTATGTCTGAGATGGTTTCAACTCACTAATACTTCTTGTGGAATACTTTTTCTTATTATTGGTATTGCATCCTTGTATCTCATTCTCCAGGTTTTTAATCGTGAGTTGAAATCACTCCCATCATCTCAGCATTTCATTCTTTTCCTCACTCAAATAGCATCGCATTCAATAGCCAAGAGTGAAACATTCGTGGTGGTAGTCAGGCCCACATACAAGATGGGAATCCTACCCCAAACGGTGCGAGGTCTGATTGGGACTTCACACTGGGGAGACCCCCTAATTGTTAGCATCATCCAAGACCATCAGCAAATTTGGTGCCAGAAGGGGGGTCATATGACAAGTTGAGCTCTTGGAGCCTTTGTTTTAGTTTCATGCCTTTAAATGGCTTTGTCCCAAATCTTTATTCCATGTTGTTTTTCTAAAAGCATTAACATTTTGGTGCCCATGGAAACAGTCTATCACTTGTCGAATTTAAGGTTTAGGGTGAGGGTCAAATACAGGTATTTGGACACATGCATCAGGTTATGCATTTATGTCACTCTAAAAGAATACATTGTAAAGATGTTATTGTGAGTTTGTTTACCCTCATGCTTGAATTTCGCATCAATCAATGGTGCCACATGTTGCTAGAAAATTCCATCCATTCATTTGAGAAACTCGTCAGTAAGCTCTGATAAGCCTTTGACAAGTGCAATTTTCAAGATGTGTTTAGAAGTAATCTTAGAATGAAACTTGAAGAATCATTAAAAGATTTTGTTGCTAGGATTTTTCATATTTTTTGTGAATTTCCAGAGAGAGATGTCAAGTAGATGTATTTGAAGGAAAAATTTCAGCAGTTGGCTCATATTTCTCTACAATACCTTCACTTTGAAACAAATCTTGATTCTTATGATCATCATGATAATCTGCAAGTTACCAGTTAGCCTAATCTTATCCCTAATCTTGTCTTACCTATTTCTATGAGTTGGGTAAAGCCTCCAAGGAGGAAATCGCTACATGTGAAATTTTTCATCCTCCCTCTAGTTCATTACCAAATGAAATTTAGGTCGGAAATAGTTTAGATGATGAAGAGTGTTTGCAGGGAAATTAATTAAGTCATCTAACTCCCAAACCTCTCATACATTGATCTGATTTAGAATATTAGATTCTTGTGCTAATATCTTCCTCAGATTAGAAAAAAAATGCTTTCATTGTGCTTAAGGATTCATGAAATTTGCAAGTGAAAAAAGAGTTTTTATGTTAATTTTATGAGCAATTTTAACATAAATAAGAGACTGGACAGCATCATAAACATGTACAGAAGATCACCAAAAACACATCATAACAGGAACATGATGAAAGAGTTCATCCCTCCTAGACTACGTCTCCTTGGTCCAGCTTCCAATGGCTTGGGCCTCTCTATTATGCTAAAAAGTGTAAAAATATGTGTTTACAATGCTCAAATTTTTCTGAAGCCTACTCCAATGAGTCCAAAATGTCCAAAAATGGCTACCTAGCCTCTTTCTACATCTAATTTGGTCGAAAACTGGAGAAGTTATGACCTCTCCTAGTTAGCCACTATTTGCTCCACAAATTGCTCAAAAACCAGCATTGTTCCTACAATTTCACCCCAAAAGTGATAAATTTGTGAAAATTTCACCGCGCAGCAAGAAAAATTGTAGGATCGTTAAAAAATCCTATAACCCCCACGTGGTCATAAAAAATGCCAAGTGACCCTAGTCACATGCGGCGGTTAGGTAGTGGCGGTCCTCTGGGAAATCACATATAATGTAATTGTTGGCCATGCAGTTATGGTGGTCACATGCCTCTTGTCTGGCAGTCGTGGTGCTGGTTACCGTGGCGGTACAATTTCTCGTTGTAGGTAGGCAGTATGTGTGTTCATATGGGGGGGCGGTTAAGTCCGCCCACCTCCCAACCTAGCGATTAACAAATAAAAAAAAATAACCTGCCTCCCATACATGTTAAGAACCATCATGAAGGAGGAGTGGTAAGGCTTGGCATTTTTCCACGTGAGGTCATGAGTTCAAGCCTGACCTCTGCCCAACAAAATTTTGATTGACCCCGAGGAGGACATGTGGTGGCCCCAAGCTTAGCCACATGTCACCTCGCTATTTGTCCACATATAAACCATTAAACCAATGAAATTCCACCACTTTTCATAGTATGATGATGCCACTTGCAAGGACTATTCTAAGGAATATTCTTTTTGTTGGCTAGGATGTACGGATGCCCAGTCAACATCCCTGTCAGCTCCTGCACCAAATTTGTTTGTTTGGGAAAATGCTCAGCATAGCATAACTTTCACATACAGATTCAGTTTTGGACAAAATGAGTTGTGATGGATTCAGGATGAAGAGCACTATGCAGTTGTTCAAGTTCCGCACCATTCTAAAAACTTTGATTTTTTAGCATAATTTTGAGCACCTGATCACTACTCCCCACTGGAAGCCTTTTGGACCTCAAAATATCACTTTCAGTTGTCCAGTGGGTGAGGGTACAGTTCCCTCACCTTTCCAATCTCTATCCATTTGGATTTTGAACGATTTGTACCCTTGAGCCCCACTGGAAGATAATCGACACTTCCCCTTTTTGATGTCCTTGTTCCTCTATCAAGTATAGTGTCTTGTTGAAGCTCATCAAGGAATTATGGAGAAAAGTCTTCAATATATGGAATTTGAATATTCTCTCCTTTATCTTCAATCAAAGGAGGCTCATACAACCTTAAATTCTCAACATTAACAACAGCATAAATTTGCATCATGAAGGCAAATCCAACCTAAAGGCATTGTTATCAATCTTTTCGAAAAATCCGAATGGATAATATCTAATTGGTTTTAGTTTTTTACCTTCTCCTTGGAGCCTCTCTTTACTAATGTGAAGCCAAACTTCATCACCGACTTGGAACTTGTGATATTCATGATGCTTTTCATGCCTTTCTTTGTACTTGTCTTGGGTCTTTTCAAGTTGTTCTTGAACCTTTTGGTGTACCAATTAGATTTTTTCAATGAACTATCTTGCTTTGTCTATGTCACTATCAACATCAATAGAAACATCTTTGACAAAAATAAAAACCAATGAAGATTTAGGCAAGTATCCCAAACATGCCTCAAATGGCGATGTTTGAGTTGAAGAGTGCTTGGTGCAATTGTAAGCATGTTTAATATAGTGCAAATGTTCATCCCACAACTTAGGATGTTTGCTGCAATACCCATGAAGAAGATGTATCACTGTTATGTTCACCACCTCTGTTTGACCATCTGTTTGTGGACGAAAAGTTGTACTCTTTTTCAATTTGGTTTCCATGAATCCCCACAAGCTTGACAAAAAATTCCCAACAAAGCGAGAATCTCGATCACTAACAATGGACGTGGGTAATCCAAAATGCACCCATATATTCTAAAGGAATAGTTGAGCAGTTTGCTCAGTTGTAATTTGTTTTTTACATGGCATCAAAATACACATTTTGTTGAACCTATCCACAACTACATAAAAATAATCATAACCTCTTTTTGACAATGGAAGACCTCCTACAAAATCCATGGAAACACTCTCCCAAAATCGTGAAGGAACCAGAAGTGGTGTGTACAATCCTAACTTCCTATTGCTAGGCTTACTAATTGCACATAATGAACATCCCTTAATAAAACGTGACACACCTTCAAGCATATGAGGCCAATAAAAATACCTCTATAGATGTGCCATCGTCTTACTTACAACGAAATTACCAACAATAAGAGAAGTATGTGCCTCTCTTATGATGTTAACTCTTTCTCCCTATGGAATACAAAGCTTGCCAAGATGGTACAACAAGTTATCATGCAAATGATAATCCAATTCCTCTGCTTTGTTACCTTGACTCAAGCTTGCATAAACATCTTGAAAATCATTGTCTAATGCATATTGCTCAATATAACTTTCATGTAAAATAGAATTATGCTTGAGTAAAGTAGTTGCACTAACAATAGGCCTAGAAATCATATCAGCAACTTTATTGTAGATACCTTTCTTATACCTGATTACCAAGTGGAATTGTTGAAGAAAACCCATCCATTAGAAGTGCCTTGATTGTTGCAACTTTGATTGAGATTGCAAGTATCGCAATGGATTATGATCAGTGTGAATGGTTGTTTCCTTACCCATTAAGTAGTGTTTCCATTTTTTCACACTTTGCACCAATGCATACAATTACTTTTCATATGTAGGATAGTTAATCATTGCACCATTAAAAGTTTCCGAATGAAAACAGATAGGCTTACCATGTTGCATGAGGACTGCACCCATGGCGTAGTCACTGGCATCAGTCTAAATCTCAAATGGTTGTCTCAATTCTAGAAGTGCAAGTACTAGAGCTGTATTGATATTTTCCTTTAATGCATCAAAGGAATTTTATTGTTTTCCTCCCCACTGGAAAACTTTTTTCACGCTTGTCAATGCATGCAAAGGAGTTGCTATAATAGAAAAATTAGCAATTAATTTCTTCCAATATTGGGTTGCTCCCATAAAACTTCTTACCTTAGTAACTTTCTTGGGCCTTGGCCAATTCAAAATGACATCAACCTTGGAGGTATCTATTTTCAACTCACCTCCTCCAACAATATGACCCAAGTAAACTAAAGAATTTTTCCAAACTCACACTTTGACATCTTAAGATACAACTATTATTTTTTCAAGACATCAGGTACTTTTCTTACATGCATGACATGTTCATCACGAGATTTACTAAAAATTATGATGTCATCTAAGTAGACTCTAACAAACTCATCAAGAAATGGCCTCAACACATCATTCATCATATGCATGAATGTAGCAGAAGAATTGCATAAACCAAAAGGCATAACTAGCCATTCAAATAAACCTTGTTTTGTTTTGAATGTTGTCTTCTAAATGTCTCCTTAAGCTATTCTAATTTGATGTTAGTCACTCCTTAATTCCAAATTAGTAAATACTTTTCAAATTTCAGTTAATCAAGTAAATCATGGGTAACAATTCTTTACCGTAATTTTGTTCAATGCATGGAATTCCACACACATGCACCATGTTCCATCCTTCATTGGCACCAAGACAATAGGTGAACCACATGGTGAGGAAGATGGTCTGATGATCCCTTTATTCAACAACTCTTGAATTTTCTTCTTAATTTCTGCACTTTCCATTACTGACATCTTGTACATGCCAATGTTATGAAGATGGAAATCTTGTTGCAACTGTATCTCATGTTGGATTCCTCTCTTGGGAGGTAATGCCTTTGGTTCCTGAAACATCTTATCATATTGGTTAACTAGATCAACCAATTCAGATTTCAATTTTGAATCACAACCTTTAAAAGCTTCATTATCAACAGCGTTCTTGGGTTTGATCATTAGAAGCACAAAATCCTTGCTTGAATTCACTAGTCTTTTCATCTGCCCCACACTAACAATTGTAAGATTTAATTTCTTACTATGAGATCTCACAATATATTCTACTCCATCTTTGAATAAATGATATTTGTTTTCATGTCTATGGAAGATAGCTTTCTTTTCATAAAGGTACAAGTTGTCCAAAACTATGCCACATATATCTAATGGCATAACTTCAAGCTCCACTTCATCTATGAAATTTGCAGTAATGGTGAAATTCAGCTTACACTTTCTAGTAACCTGCAATTGTGCATTGTCACACACCCATCCAAGTGGATATGGTTTATTATGTGGAATGGTTTCCAAGTTTAAACTTTTGACAATGTTTTCAAAGATAAGATTGTCTTGAGAGTCACTATCGAAAAGTGTATCAATCTTGTTATGTTTTGAGATCACCCTTATGTGAAAAAGTTACATTCTCCTCTTTTCATTTGGAGTTTCATTTTGTGAGTTTGAAGAACTAGTGCTAGAAATGGATTCTTTTCCTTTTATACCCATGGATGTGATTTTAGTTTCATCACCCGAATCGGATCCCAAATCCTATTGAGTGGTTGAAGTTGTCTTTTGTTTTCCCTTGTTGAAATTTTTTGGTTTCATTTCAGGATGAAGCTTCCAACAATGAGCTTCATCGTGACCCTCTTTGGAACAATCTTTGCATGTTACTTTCTCTCCTTTTTTTATAGATTCATTTTTCTTTCCATTCCCTTTGAAACCCTTTTCTTTTCCGTTACTCTTAAATGGCTTTTTACTACCTTCTCCTAGGGTGTTTTTCCCTATTACCTCAAGATGAGTGGCTTGCACACACACATCATCTAGATTATTGGGATTAAACTTTAAGATAGTATGCCTACAGTAATTTTGTAAACCCCCTATGTACTTCAGCAATGTGTCCTGTGATTGCAAATCTACACCTAACATTAAAGACCTTTTTCTGAATTCTTGGGTGTAATCTTGCACATTTTGACCTTTAAGTTGTCTAAAGTTTTGCCAATTCATGATGGCTTTTTGCATATAAGCTAGAGGGTAGAATTGTCTTTTGATTGCAGCAATGAAATCATTCCAAGAAACTGAGATCTTACCATGTTTTTTGTATCTTCTCTTGGGTCTTTGATTCCCACCATACCAGCGTTGCACCCTCCATTCTCAAGGAAGCTAACTGAATATTTATGTCATCCTCTTGAAGGTTTTGAATTCTGCAATAGACCTCCAAATGACAAATCCAATTATCAAACTTCTCTACATTCACTTCACCATTATACATGGGCAGCTCAAATTTAAGATCAAGTTTTAAAAAAGGTGATTTACCAATTCCTTTTGAAGTATGATGATGAGTATGATTAAGGGTTGTGTTAGTGCAAGAGGGTGAAGATGCTTGTGAAGAAGAATATGAAGAAGATGGTGGAGAGAGTGGAGGTTTGTCTTCATTTCCATTACCTCCTCCTGAAGAACCTTCTCCTTTGTGAGGTTTGGAACTTTCCCCTTGCAGCCTGGTATTCCTCTCTTCATAGAGGACCTTCACCATCTTTGTCATATCAAAGAAATCCTTTCTGAAGGTCTTCTCATCTTCTGTCATGTTTGAGGTTCTCCTTCATGAGACATGATCTCTGGAGTCTCAAATGAAACTTGAGGTTGAACTGGTGTTGGAAATTGTGGCAACCTTACTCTCCTTCCCCTTGACCCAACTTCATGGCTTCCAACCAGCTTCCCTTATCCTCTTTTGAGTTTTAAACTTGTAGCATGACATAAACTTGCAAATAGTTAAATTCATCTTTCACAAAGAAAACCTAGTGCATTGATACCAAAATGATATGATTTATAATATTAGATTTTTGTGCTAAGATCCTCCTCAGATTAGAAACAAAATGCTTTCATTGTGCTTAAGGATTCATGAATTTTGCAAGTGAAAAATGAGTTTTTATGTTAATTTTATGAGAAATTTTAACATAAATAAGAGACTGAACAGTAGCATAAACATGTATAGAACATCACCAAAAATATATCACAGCATGAACATGATGAAGGAGTTCACCCCTCCTGGGCAGGTCCACGTTCCAATGGCTTGAGCCTCTCTATTATTCTCAAAAGTGTAAAAATATGTGTTTACAATGCTCAAATGCTTCTGAAACCTGCTCCAATGTGTCGATAATTTCCAAAAATGGCTACCTAGCCTCTTTCTACATCCAATTTGATCGAAAATTGGAGAAGTTATGACCTCTCCTAGTTAGGCCACTATTCGCTCCATAAATTGCTCAAAATTTGGCAACGCTCCTAAAATTTCACCCCAAAAAACATTAACTGGGTGAAATTTTCACTGTGTGGCAGGTGAAATTGTAAGATCTTTAAAAATCCTATAACCCCCACGCAGTCATAAAAAATTCCCAGTGACCCTAGTCACATGCAGCGGTTAAGCAGTGGTGGTCCTCTAAGAAGTCACATATAATGTAACGGCTAGCCACTTCGTTATGGTGGTCAATGCCGCTTGTTAGGCAATTGTGGTGGTGGTTACCATTGCGGTAGCATTTTTTGTTTTGGGTAGGCCATATGTGTGTTCATATGGGGGGTGGTTAAGTCCGCCCACCCCTAACCTGGCAATTAACAAATAATAAAACAAACCTACCTCCCATACAAGTTAAGAACCATCGTGCAAGCGGAGTGGTTAGGCTTGGCATTGTTCCAGGTGAGGTGACGGGTTTGAGCCTAACCTTTGACCAACAAAATTTTGATTGACCCCGGGAAGGACACATGACGAACCCAAGCTTGGCCACGTGTCACCTCCCTAGTGGTCCACTTATAAACCATTAAAACAATGAAATTATGCCACTTGTCATAGTATGATGACGCCACCTACAAGTAATATTCCAAGCAATATTATTTTTGTTGATTGGGTTGTACAGATGCCTAGTCAGCATCCATGTCAGCTCCTACACCAAATTTACCTGTTTGGGAAAACAACCAACACGACATAACTTTCACATATGGAGTCAATTTTGGACGAAATGAGTTGCGCTAGTCGGGACGACAAGCACTACGCGGACGTTCAAGTTCCACACCATTCTGATAAATTTTATTTTTGAGCATAATTTTAAGCACATGATCACTCCTCCCCATTGGAAGCCTTGTGGACCCCAAAAGATCACTTTCTGTTGTCCAACAGGTGAGGGTACAATTCCCTCACCTTTCCAATCTCCATCCATTTGGATTTTGAAGTATTTGTACCCTTGAGCCCCACTCAAAGATAATCGACACTTCCCCTTTTTGATGTTCTTGTTCTTCTGACAAGTATAGTGTCTTACTGAAGCTCATCAAGAAATTCTAGAGAAAAGTCTTCAATAAATGGAATTTTAATATTCTCTCCTTGATCTTGAATCAAAGGAGGCTCATACAACCTTAAATTCTCAACATTAACAACACAATAAATTTCCATATATGAAGGCAAATCCAACCTGAAGGCATTGTTACCAATCTTTCCCAAATTTCTGAACGGACCATATCTAATTGGTTTTAGTTTTTTACCTTCTCCTTGGAGCCTCTCTTTGCTAATTTGAAGCGAAACTTCATCACCTACTTGGAACTTGTGATCTTCACGATGCTTTTCATGCCTTGCTTTGTACTTGCCTTGGCTCTTTTCAAGTTGTTCTTGAACCTTTTAGTGTACCAATTGGATTTGTTCAATGAACTTTATTGCTTTGTCTATGTCGCTATGACCATTAACAGAAACATATTTTCCAAAAATAAAATCCAAAGGAGATTTAGGCAAGTATCCCAAACTTGCCTCAAATGGAGATGTTTGAGTTGAAGAGTGCTTGGCCCGGTTGCAAGCATGTTGAACATAGTGCAAATGTTCATCCCACAACTTAGGATGCTTGTTGCAATGCCCATGAAGAAGATGTATCATTATTCTGTTCACCACCTCTGTTTGAATATATGTTTGTGGATGAAAAGATGCTCTTTTTCAACTTGGTGTCCATGAATCCCCACAAGCTTGAAAAAAAATTCCCAACAAAGTGAGAATCTCGATCACTAACAATGGACATGGGTAATCCAAAATGCACCTATACATTCTAAAAGAATAACTAAGAAATTTTCTCAACTATAACTTTCTTCTTACATGGCATCAAAATACACGTTTTTTTGAACCCTATCCACAACTACATACAATTAATTATGACCTCTTTTTGACAATGGAATACCTCCTACAAAATCCATAGAAACACTCTCCCATAGTCGTGAAGGAATCGGAAGTGGTGTGTACAATCCTAAATTCCTATTGCTAGGCTTACTGATTACACATAATGAACATCCCTTAATAAAACGAGACACACTTTCAAGCATACGAGGCCAATAACAATACCTCTCTAGATGTGCCATCATCTTACTTATACTAAAATGAAAAGCAATAAGAGAAGTATGTGCCTCTCGTATGATGTTAACTCTTTCTCACTATGGAATACAAAGCTTGCCTAGATGGTACAACAAGTTATCATGCAAATGATAATCCAATTCCTCTACTTGGTTACCTTGACTCAAGCTTGCATAAACATCTTGAAAGTCATTATCTAATGCATATTTCTCAATATAACTTTCATGTAAAAAAAATATGCTACAGTGAAGTAGTTGCACTAACAATAGACCTAGAAACCATATCAGCAACTTTTTTGTAGATACCTTTCTTTTACCTTATTACCAAGTGGAATTTTTGAAGAAAACCCATCCATTGGAAGTGTCTTGATTGCTGAAACTTTTATTGAGATTGCAAGTATTGAAATGGTTGATGATCAGTGTGAATAATTGTTTCCTTACCCATCAAGTAGTGTTTCCATTTTTTCACACTTTGCACCAATGCATACAATTCCTTGTCATATGTACGATAATTAATCATTGCACCATTAAAAGTTTCAGAATCAAAACATATAAGCTTGCCATGTTGCATGAGGACTGCACCCATGGCGTAGTCACTAGCATCAGTCTGAATCTCAAATGACTGTCTCAAGTCTGGAAGTGCAAGTACTGGAGCTATACTAATCTTTTAATTCAATGCATCAAAGGCCTTTTGTTGTTTTCCTCCCCACTGAAAAAAAGGTTTCACACTTGTAAGTGCATGCAAAGGAGTTGCTATAAGAGAAAAATTAGCAAAGAATTTCCTCCAATATTGGGATTCTCCCAAAAAACTTCTTACCTCAGTAACTGTCTTGGGCCTTGGCCAATTCAAAATGACATCGACCTTAGAGGGATCAATTTTCAACTCACCTCCTCCAAGAATATGACCCAAGTAAACTAAAGAAGTTTTTCCAAACTCACACATATAATCCAATATAATACTCATAGAAATATAAGGAGAAATAGCCTCATATTGATGATGCAAAATCCAAACACAAGATGGGACTACCACGTTCCACCAAACTATAGAATGGCTAAGCCAAATATCTCTTCAGTCATTCACCCCCCTGTCATATTCCAAGCATGAATGTGGGATCTCATAGAACACCTCAATCTAAAACCATTTAGGGCTTCTAGAGGCAAAACACCTCAACCCATCAAATAGTGACTCCACCTCACTGTTGTACATCGCAAAACCATCATCAGATTGGTCTCTACCCAATGCCTTCCAGGGCTCTAGATCATTTTTTCCAACCAAGGCTTTGAGGAATAGTAACTCAGCCCAAGCTAAAGGAAACATGAGAACCAACCAAAAAAATAAATAAATGAACCCACAACAACATGGTTATCCAAGAAATGGCAAGGCTAGGAAAATCCACTGCCAATTCAGGAAATCCTCCATGCCAATGATAGATCATAATTAATAAACCACATGCATATGCCATGCATGCCAAAACTAGTGAGGAAAACATATATGCAACTCACTACCTGCAAGAAAAACCTGTTGTAGCTACTGATCCTGATGTCCTCTTTCTCTTTCTTGC
This sequence comes from Pinus taeda, assembly GCA_000404065.3. Taxonomy (NCBI): domain Eukaryota; kingdom Viridiplantae; phylum Streptophyta; class Pinopsida; order Pinales; family Pinaceae; genus Pinus; species Pinus taeda. The sequence continues at coordinate 349,799 of APFE030620986.1, read as the reverse complement.
TCTTCCTTTGCCTTCGTACTCCAAAACTCCAAGTATGCCACACTCTCCAAGAGTGCTCCAAGAAACTCTAAGTGTCCAAGAGTATGAGAGAGAGAGAATAGAGAAAGCTCCAAAACTGAACCGACCAAGCTACACTGACCAAGCCTTGCCCACTGATCCTCATAAACCTTTTATTAATGAGGCCTCTATTTTCTTAATTTTCCATTACTTTCCTTCATTTTCCTCCTCACATGAAACCTGTGACCTTTCACCTTACTTTTCTCCTAATTTCCTTTATTTTCATAAATAAATGTGCCAAAATGCCATTTTTCCTTTCTAAAGCCTTTGCCAATTCCCTTAGCGATAATAATTTAATGAACACCCACACTAGGATGTCTTTCCCACCATTCATCTTGGAATATGTGTCCCATGATTGTGGTCTTATATATTTTTGCATGAATTTTTAACCAGGGTTGTTACAGAACCCTCCCCCTTGGGGGAACACCTTCCTCGGTGTTCAATGACACTTATAACCAACAAGAATGTTGAAAACAAAACATAATCCACATGGAGGTTTATAACATAGCTCGTTGCAGTATTTACAATGACCATCTTCTAGAACATGACAAACATACCGTTTACTGGAGCTTTATAACACAGCTCATTATGGTATTTACAATAACAACATATACTCATTCACATTTACTTCACCCAACAAATAAACATATTGTTTGTGGAGCTTTATAGACTAGCTCGATACAGTATTTACAATGATATACACATATACACATGTTCAACCAGAAAATAAAAAGATACGATGCCTGTATTATTCAACAAGAGAATCTAGAGGCTCACACCTCCACCCTTAAAAGTAGTATCGGGATTCACCTCCTTCCCGGGAATTCCATAATCCACTGCAAGGTTAAATATGCATCCAATGTCCATCACTACAATCCAGCGCCACTTGTCCTCTCAGTGAACAGGTATCGGCTCATTGTTCCAAGCCGCATTCCCAATGTGCATCTAATTCCATCTATCAATGTTAATGACCAAAAAAAATCCATCCCCGACCTTCCCTTCTCTACTACACAATCCCTCAGGCAATCTTGTCACACCCTTCCATGCATTCACACACCTTCCAATTTTTGTTGGCACTGCCATCCTGGGCAGTCCATCCCTTGGCAAGGCTTGCTCGCATCGAAAGATACAAAAACCAAGGCATATCCCTGCTCAAAACCATCATATCGGTCATAGCACACTCATGGAAATCAATGAACACTATTTGGTACCAATACAATGGACCTACTCCTGAATGCTTTATTAGCATACTGCTGCCTGATTTAATTTCTTTCACTATTGTTGCTAATTCTTGCAGTCGGTTTCAACCACCCAACTGGGCATGTTCATGAGTTCTTGTACCAAGCACAACAATTCCCAACGTAGCTAAGGTATTTGATGCTTCAAATCTATTTACTTTACCTTTCCATATTACTTTTCTCATGATTGTCATGTCATCGTCCATTTACACCAATGGACCCAACCAATCCAACTAGTTGTCATACTCTTGCCTTCATCTATCCTTATACATTCACCAGCTTCATCTGAGTCTTTCATTACCTGTTGGGTTCCACACAACTCTCCCAGAGTTCCATCAAATTTCTTCTTTCCCAACCAATTCCCAAGGCTCAAAACATACAAGGCAAGACAAGAAATAAACAATAAGAAAACCATGAAAATCAATAACACTACGACACCGCAAACAAATTGGCAAAGCCTTGCACCAAACGTAAAAAAAACTGCAAATCAAGCTCAACAAATCAAAAAAGAAAAAAAGCACAAGACTAGCAACATACACCATGGCTCAATCCCCATGGTTCCCAGTGCTTCCAAGGGAAAGCTCAACCTGAGCCTTCTTCGAGATTTCATGGCAGCTTCTTTTCCATGCAATCCCTTGCATCATACTGCATCAATGCATAATCTCCAATGCTTAAATAAACATAACAATACACCAGTTACCTTATCTTGTTGTGCCAAGAACGTTGCCTTACAACTAAAAACATCCATGCCATCTCTCAAGGGACTTCAATTCACTTGACAGATCCACCTCTAATTAGAGACTAGCTAATATACCTGTCAAACACATGTTCATGAATCTAGCACATATCCACATAATGTCAGACAAGATTAAGGTTAAGAAGACTTCCTGTATGCAAATCACTCATTCGTTTGGAATTAGGGTTTCCAAACATAGCCAAAGGATTTCTTTCCCAATTCCTTTCTTTTATCTTTTTACCTTGTTGCAATCGAGGCTTACTACATACTATCACATCACCCAACTGGTATTTATATAAACACATAAACTATTACCTTGTTATGCTAACACCAAGCATGTTACCCTACAACTGCTCACACATGTCAACCACATGTTCCAAATACTAAGACAATCATATCTATCAATTTGAAATCAACCTTTACAAAGACTAACAATCATGTCATAATTCATAGTAAACTCATAGTCATTAGACATAATTCTACAACTGTCACCTATTACACTCAAGTACATGCCAGTTGTCTCAACACATATGTGTGTACAATTATCCTAAAACAAGATCATTCGAACACATACTCATATTATGCAATTCATAAAACAACCAACCAACTTGCAAACATACCATGTTAAATTAATCAACTAAATGACATAATCAAAAAATAAAGCACCAAATATATGATATAAGCAAGCTTGTACCTTAATGTATCTCAGGGGAGGCTATCTTGTCTGCATAATCAATCCAAGTTAGTATGACAGAATGTCACAACATTTTAAATCATACTTGAATTTCATAACCCTAACCATTTGCATAGACCAATCCAACTTAGTGTGATACATATAACATCAAGATCTTAATACTATAACCCTAATCATCGAGTTACTAGCATATAACAACAAGTTATATATCATGCTCATTGGCGACATATGAACTAATCATTAATCTGACTATCATATAAAAATAACAAGTTAACATATAACATACTCATCAATAACATATAACATAATCGTCAAGTTATCGAACATAAAGCAACACTAGCAATGCATACAACCACATGTTACTATCATTCATGACTATCTGACACATGTGCATATGACTACACTAATCAACTAACATATATCATGTATGTAACCATAACATAAATAGAATGAAAGGCATACACATAACCATAATGCATATAACAATCCTTAACCTACATACATGCATGCCTAACATACAAATCTGTATGACGACATGCTCTTGCCTCGAGGTCCAATGCTGCAACTTCACTTTGATGATCTGCATATCCTTCTCAATCTTAGTCAATGCATTAGCATCATAACGTACTAATATCACCATGATCTGATTGCATACAATGACCTCATGCACAACAACCTTCACTATGAAAGTGCATGCATAACAACATATAGACACCGACATGCATAAAAAAATCATATACGATCATGCACTCATGACAACACATCCCACAACAACACCATCAATCTTGACATGGTGACATCATTACAACCATGATCAACGCCATGAAAATGCAACAAGCACAAGTTTTAACTACATGATAAATACATATACAACCAACATGAATGCATGAACAACACATAGCCCATCCAGTCCGAGGGGTGAACCATGCTCTACTACCACTTTGTAAAATCCTCCTCCCACATCTACCCAAGTAACTGTCCAACTAGGGTAAACATGTGACAAGAAGTTACTATGATATGATTTGACCTCCTAATTCACATTAAGGAAGTGGAACCAATGGAAACACACCATACAAACCTTCCACATCAGCTACAAGAACCCTAAGAACCATCCCAGCATTTCTGGTAACCAGCCCATGGGTCCCATTGAGGTTTTAGACGACTTGACATCTAGATTATCCCATGGTGTGGGTTTAACAGTGTCCAAGAGGCTCTATACACTCTCATTACAAGACTTTCTAGTGTCCAGGGACTATTTTTCTCAGTTTTATCCCAGCACCCCCAGGACTCGAGCCACTTTTTCAGGCCCAATGCCCAAGTCACTGCCCAAAATTGAATGACACCTTCAGAACAGAAAGATAACAAGGAAATAATGATGCAAATTAAAATACTTGAACAATCCCTTAACTAGACCCCTACCAACCATGACAGGAATTTCGTCAAAAATATCACAAATATGTAATCTAGAGGTGTAAACAACATATCTAAGCATATGGGTCTCATACTCATCTGAGAATTGCTAAGAAGCATTGATGCCTCAACACATTAGTTGTAGTTTCATCCATTAGGTCATAGATACATTGTTCATTCATTGACAAGTGAAACATGATGAGAGCCATACATAGCTACTGTCATAAAACATATACATAACTAGCATAATAGCAATAGAAATACAAAGGAAATCATAGCCCTGTGATCCACCTATAAACCAGTATAACACTCATATAAATACAAGGAGATATAACCTCATATTAATGATGCAAAATCCAAACCTAAGATGGGACTACCATGTTCCACCAAAACGTAAAATGGTTGAGCCAAATCTCTCTTCGATCATTCACCCTTGTGCCATATTCCAAGCATGAATGTGGGATCTCATAGAAAACATCAATCCAAAACCATTCATGGCTTCTAAAGGCCAACCACCTCAACCCATCAAACAGTGAATCCACCTAACGATCAAACATCACAAAACCATCATCAAATTGGTCTTTACCCAAGCTTTCCAAGGCTCCAGAGCATTTGTTCCAACCAAGACTTCCAGGACTAGTAACTCAACCCAAGCTAAAGGAAACATGAGAACCAACCAAAAAAACAAAAAATGAACCCACAACACCATGGCTATCTATGAAATGGCAAGGCTAGGAAAATCCATTGTCAATCTAGGCAATCCTCCATGCTAGTGAGAGATCATAATCAATAAACCACATGCATATGTCATGCATGCCAAAACTAGTGAGGAAAACATGCATGCAATTCGGTACCTACAAGAAAAACTCGTTGTAGTTGTTGATCCCAATGTCCTATTGTGTTTTTTTGCTCTTGATTTGCCTTCTTTCTCCAAAAATCCAAATATGCTACACTCTCCAAGAGTGCTCCAAGAAACTGTGTGTCCAAGAGTATGAAAGAGAAAGAATAGAGGGGGAGCTCCAAAACTGAATTGACCAAGCTACACTAACCAAGCCTTACCCACTGATCCTCAAAAGCCTTTTATTAATGAGGCCTCTATTTTCTTCATTTCCCATTATTTTCCTTCATTTTCCTCCTCACACGCAACATGTGACCTTTCACCTTACTTTTCTCCTAATTTCCTCTATTTTTATAAATAAATGTGCCAAAATGCCATTTTTCTTTTCCAAAGCCTTTTTCATTGCCTTGCCAATTGCCTTGGCCATAATAACTGAATGAACACCCACACTAAGATGTCCTTCCCACCATTCATCTTGGAACACGTGTCCCATGATTGTGGTCTTATATATTTTTAAATGGATTTTTAACCAGGGTTGTTACAACCTGACCTCCTCTTTAGTTAATAGTTAGGTTTTAGGTTTTGCTTATTAATTTGATAATTAGCATTGCTCTATAAAAGTTTTTTCATTAGGGTTTTTTTTTGTTGTTAAAGTTAAGATATGCTTTTTCATTTTTATTTATTGAAGGAAGTTAATTTACTACTTAACATTATTCATTAGTCATTCATTCACCATTTTGCATTGCATTGTAGCTCTCCCTGATGCATTGCATTATGCATTCACCTTCTTGCATAACATGTCATTAACATTCATTCTCTCTATGTTTCATGCCACTACATGAGCCTTCATGAACTTGGATCCCTTCGAACCTTTGGTGTTGTAACTAGCTTTCTTATGTCTATTTGCACATACTCAATCCCTAAAGGAACTACTTTAGCCTCTTTGCACATGATGCAACCCTTGAAAATCTTCCTGGTTTTCTTATACTAAAACCCTAATTCTAATGGTCACTTATGGCTGTGATGGTTGCTCCATAGGGTAGCCTCTCTTAGATCCAATCATTAAAGTTGTGTCTTGAACATGTCTCCTATCAATCTATCTCATTAAAAAGGAAAATACTAGCTAGTATTCATAGGGAACCCTAACCAGTTTAAATGACCTATACCAGTAACCTAAACCTTGTTTCTGGTATGGTGATGGATATTCCCTGGTATGTGTTGATTATTCACTTATCAGTTGCAGATATGATGTGGAAGTAGGGCATGAGAGCAAACCTAAATCATAATATCTTTTAGTTTATGTTAAATAAGAAACAACCTCTCTCACCCGCAAAATAAGTCAAGATCCCTCATCTACCCTAGCACAATAAACGCACAATAAATAATGCCAATGTGCACATGTAAGAAAATAAAATTAAGTAAATGGTAAAATATTGAGAAAGGATTCTTGCGCAAAGAGGTGATGTGATGACTCAACTAGGGTACTAATCAGGCTCGCTGGCAATGGAGCAACACTTGTGGTTTCTTGAAGTGACTCCATTGAGGTACTATCTAGGCCTGTTGGTAGTGGAGTAGCACAAAAAAACTATTTTAAAATTTTGAATACAATAATCCCTCTCCCTTGTTCTCTACGTCATCATTAACTATTGGCATGTGTATGTGTTTTCTGGCTAATGAGACCTAGCTGGGAGACAAGGTAAAGGCTCATCTACGAAATTTCAAGAAAACCTTAAGAGTACCCATAGTGCCTGATTCAATACTTCCTTCCATTATTATCCATAATCGATCTATTATAGGGATGTAACCAGGGATGCTTGATTCTACTAGTGGTTCGCCAATTTTTGTAACCACTACAACAGCGCCCAAAATTTTGGGCATGTTCAAAATTTCACGTCCCCTTCTACTAACCTTAGTCCATTAGGGTTTTGATCATCTTTTTGATTGGTCAACCTCCCCATGAACCAATTGTCATCAAACCCTATCAATGTCCCCCTTTGCATAGTGTGTGTCATGTTTACTCTTTTAGGATTTCCTCAAAGCTTGATCACATTGATGCATTAGGGTTTAGAAGAGTACCTCATGTCAATATCCTCACCCTGCATTGATCCTCATACCTTTCAAACTAATTAGGGTTTGTTCAAGTTGAAGTTGTTATAATGTGCCATCAAACATTATTTTCCCATCAACATGCATTGGCGAGGGAAGAGCACATATGTGTAACGTTGGACATACTCCACATATGTCCTTGTTCCTTCAAATGCATTAGTTGGTGGGAAAAGGTTTCTAGGATCACACACCCTTGAAACCCTAGGTCACCATAATCAAAGTTTTAATCATTTTCAGTCTAATCGTGACTTATAGAATGTAGTTCAATATGCATTGCATATTATGGCTTCATGTCAATAGGCACACTACATAATTGTCAAGGTTATTTGCATGCTTGAGTATCAAGCCCATGACGCATGAGAGGTTAATTCTTTTGAGCTTATGTTTGGTTTTACGTATCCTAGGTTTTAGTTTTAAATCACAAAACTAACCTATCGATACATTGTGTTATGCAGTGTTGCAAACAATTGCATTAAAACACATAATTCCACATACATTATTGTGCAAGAACATCCACTAGCACCAAGAGGTGCTTGAATGACATGTTGGATGGATATAACATTGGGATAACAAGAGAAACCATATGTTAAGCCTAGCCAACCCATGCGACAACTAAGAAATGGAGCCACTCACGACCTATAGAACATGTACAACAAAATCATGTTAACATACAGTGTGATAAAAGGGTATCTCCATGCATGAGGGTATAATATTACAACTCAGCATGTGTAACAGTGCATATCTAGAGACGTAAATTCGACAGTGGCAGTGACGTATGAATATATACTTTGTAAAATGATAGTGAGTTGATATTTGTGAGTTCATAATGTTAATAAGGTGTGAACAAAGAATAGTAAAGTGTGGAGTGTATTAATAGAAATGCACTAAAGGTGTTAAGGGGCTGCACTCAGAAGATGCGCATAATGATGCAAAATAACGAAATACCCCACTAAGGATTTAAATATAAGGATGCACAATACAATGTCAAGGATGTAAATGTATATTATTTATGCTTAGGAATATTGGTGGCGGTTGTTATACACTTGTTTCGAGAATAAAATGGTAATACCACCATCATTTAGGCACAAGGTGGCATTTTACGAATATACTTATACGAATCATGCATGATACTGACAACGAAATGCCACTATGAACCTGCTAAGGTAATATACCAAGACTAATAATGACATATGTTGATAGTATTATAGCCATTGTTGGTATGGTTGGAGTTTCGAAACCCTGATATATTGGTACAACATTGTGCTTGAGTTCATTGCAATGGAAATGCTTAACACTTTACTGTAAAGGGCTTCATGTCTTATGCATGATGGTCGACATACATATTGAAAGTGTTGGGATAAAACTTTATATGTGTTTGAAAAGGTGAATCTCTACTACATGATTCTTTTCAAAGAGCATGTTTAGTGATCCCAGTGTAATATCCTTTGATGAAGTTGATGTTATTGGAGAAAATATTTTGTATGCCTCACTAACTGAGTTCAATGGGCTGGAAATCGAAAACGTATTTTTGGTTCTAAGAAGTTACAATTTGTCCTGAAGCAATTCATGATGCACTTATGCATCTTGGTCACTTTGATTTGGTACCCTATGGTGCTTGAAGAAGGGGAGTGATACTAAGAAAATGTCACCTAGATGATTGGTATAAAATCACATGACCTCCTCCCAAGTCACATTTCTTACCTGCAAACAACTCCAAAGTTGGAAATGCGACTTGAACTATTGGACACTAAATGGCATTTTAGTGCCTCAAGGAAGTAATCAAGAGATGTGACCTATATATAATGCAACTTTGCGACCTCATTAAGTCACATTTGCTAGAGACCTCATCTACCTATGACTTACCTCTTGACCATGCTACTAATTCACAGGGTCACAAGGTCGCAGTTGAAAATTTATCAATCATTGCAACCTCTAATCTTTTGTGACTATCTGACCCCACTCCCAAAGGTAATCGCAGCTAGCCATTCTAGCAGATCACAACTTTCATAATTGAATCCTTAACCTCACTCCTTGTAGATGTGACATGTTGCAAAAGAACTATGATTATGCCAAACCACATGTCGCACTTGAGATTCATAGTGTGATTTCCTTTTAAGGGGGCAACTCACGTTGGGTTTTGCAATAAGACTTGACCTGCAATGCCAAATGTGTGATGCACATGTCAATTATATTAAGAAGAAAGGTAAATGAATCAAATGAGGAAAGAAAATGCAATCCCATGCATCATGAATGGAGGGATTTATACAATAAGGGCATACCCATGCATAATAGACTCATATTCTACAATATGAATGGGAAAGAAAATTACACTCCAAAGTTATCCAGGTGTTGCCTTAAACATATGGATAGGATCGCAATTCTATCAAATGAATGCGGAGGGTATAACAGTCATGCTGAAGAGATAACTAGAATTAATGGTAATATTATAGCTACCACATTAACCTGATAACACATTTTCTAACTTTAGTTTAACCAAAACTACACTAAATATAATGTAAAGCATGAGATGAAACATGGCAAGATATTTGAGCATGTGGGTTGCAAAAGATAAGGTATTGCATCACATGACAAGAGGAATTTAAAGAAATGATTAAGAACGGATAAAAATGGTAGTGCTTTAAGGATAGGTTGTTAACATCTTGAAGCCAAGAAAGCCCTACCAAGGCCCCAGGAATTAACAACATTGTGGTACATAAGGAGTCTATACAGGGGTCCCTAATGAATGTCTTTCTTTAAATCAAATAGTGATGCTTTTAAAATGTCATTCTTTGTTGAAAAGCATGTATGACCAATGCCATTTGTTTGCAAGAAGAATATTTACATGGAGAAAGCTATGCTTTCTCACAAAGGCTATGCAACTAGGGTTTCAACAAACAAACTAGTTGGGTCCATGTAGCATCCCAAGGCACTGTGTCAACCATGATGGCAAATGTCATAGAAAGAAAATGGTTATTCTATGTAGTCAATGATCCATGCAACTTTGCCTTATATCCTGGAAACTGCATTGGAAACAAGCGTTCCATGCTTTCCAAGAACCCTCTACATATTCCTCTTCTCTTTCATCATAATGTAAATATTTCTTATCATAATGTCAGCAATTATGGTGATACTGGTTTGAGCATGTAATAGTGATTAGGCGCAAGAGAGAAGTGAGTAAGATCAAGAGTCATGAGGATAGTTGAAAGGTCACATGAGAAGATGAATAGTCACCTCACCTATATAAGTATACCCTCACGCCTCATTTCACATGGAATTTAGCACTTGAGCTTAGACTAGGAGTACATAGTTGATCTATGCTTGAAGAGAGGCACTCAGCTCTTGGGATATAGTAGGGTGACCTATAGTGAGGCTAGGGTTTTGCCATAGATAATGGTAAGAGAAACCCATGTTCCACTATTTGGCTTTGATGGTTTTTAGGATATGTACTTGTAGTTGAAGGAGAATTAATAAAAAGTGTTTCATCTTTTGTGTCGATTCTCGTGCTTTTCATCTTGGTTGTATTGGATCTCCAATATTTCCATTGTGGTTGTGTGAGTGTTTTCATGTGAGCAATATGTTAAAGAACTAGTTTTTAATTTATGGCTTACGTGTCTACTTTGAATCCTTGCTTTGTTACTCCATGCCATGTTGGTGACTTGTTGCAAACTAATTTGTGATCAACCTTTGGCATGTTCTTATTTAAGTATGTATGAGATGGTTTCAACTCATTAATCCCTTTTGCAACATACTTTTTCTTATTATTGTTATTGCATCCTTGTATCTCGTTCTACAGGTTGTTAATCGTGGGTTGACCTCACTCCCATAATTTGGGCATTTCATTATTGTCCTCACTCTAACAACATCACATTCAATAGCCAAGAGTGAAACATTCATGGTGGCAATTGGGCTCACATACCATATGGAGCTACTACCCCAAACGGTGTGAGATCTAATTGCAGCTTCACACCGGTGAGACCCCCTAACTATTGGAAACATCCAACACCATCAAAAAACTCACTAATGGATCCCCCTGGGGTAGATGAGTGAATTAGGCCTTATTTCAAAAATGTGGTAACGATAAGGGAGGAAGGACAAATAACTCATAAACAAAATGGCTTGAAACACATGAATGGCTCAATTCTAGTACAACATCACAAGCAGCTCAAAAAGATGGGGAAAGAGAAAAAGTCATCCTAGAATCAGCCAATCAATAGGGAAAATAGGAAACAAACATTAGAGAATGCCTCCCATAAACATCCAAAACCCCAGTGTTTGAAATCACCTCTAAGAAAAATGAGGAAAATATCAAGCACATGAAGGACCATGCATTAATCTACAAATTTATAGGCATTTAGCCATTGGAAAGGCTGCTAATAGGGTGAATTCATAATGCAGGGTTACCCCCGCACATACCCACAGTAAGCATAAACATGCATAAATACATTTGTCCCAGGTATTTGACTCCCAAAGGAGTCAAATCTTCAAACAATAAATGATTAAGGCCCCTTTATCATTGGTTCCTTTGTATTGAAACTCAATCACCCCGCCAAAACCTCCTTTCGAGACTTTTAAACAACCTTCAAGCCTTTGTTTATGACTCTATTGAAGTCATTCGTTAAATCCTTCCTATTGGAGCTTTAAACCTCCTATGGAGACCCATTCACTTCCATAAACCTTACTTTAAACTTTTAGGCCGCATATATAACCTTCCCTCTTTAGTACATTGGTTGCATATATGTTTTAACATATAAACCTTTCATTGGCGCTATTTCCTTATAAAACCCATTTACAAAGGAAAATTCTCCCAAAACATACATTTCCGCTGCACAATTCTCGAAAATTGTCTTTATCACAATCCGCTATCAGCTCCTCCGTGAGTCATATATAAAAGCCTCACCACCCCTCCGATTCCGATATACGATTACCAAAATCGTTAATGTATGTTTTACACGCTACACACTTACCGCCATAACTATAAATTGATTACACACTTACCTCCATACAATAAATTGATTACTAAAATCTAATAAATATATACCCCATAGTATAAAATAATATCAATTTATAATTTGTCTTCGTTTATAATTTAATTTACACTTTTAAATTTATTTATTTAAAATTCGACTCTGTGGGACCTTGGTCGGATCAGTTTACAAGCTCCTATTCCGTGCTCCGAGGAGGACCAAACGCAACCTCTCCACCTCACGTGGTTCTCCTTATATAGAATGAAAAACGAATCAAATCGTATTAAATAAATTAACTTCAAAATAATAATAATGTTGCACATTATTCATCATAATAATATCCACGCCAATTTACAAATACCAATTTCAATTTGTAATTTACTTCATAACTTTATTTCTATTATTTATAATTTATTTTAAATTTATTTTTTTATATTTAAAACATTTAAAATATATATTATAATATATATATAATACTTTTAATTTTTTCATAATTATTTAATTTTTTATTTATATTCAAATTTATTATTCAAAAATAATTAAACAAGGACTACAAAGTTGCAATACGTCCTTAATTTAAGATAGTTTATTAAACCAAAAATAATAAATTCAAAAATAGCATATATAGTGTTTTTTATGTATATATTATATTTATTAAATATTGTTTTTATTATAATATTAAGGATCTTGATTTCATGAAACCAAAAAAATAGGAAAAAAAAATACAAAAAGACATAAAATAAAAACCAAAGTTATAACTAAAAAAATGGAAAGTTACTTAAAGAGCTCATAATAATACCTCAACAATCCCCATAAATAAATAATTTAAATAATAATAAATAACAAAAATATATTCCTAATATTAAACTATAGAAAGTGGCAAAAAAAAAATTGTCAAGCAAACAATACATAGTAAGCAAAATTTTAATCTGTCATACATGCAATGATAAAAATAATAATAATGAGTCTTTTATTTTAATAATAATATTAATAACAATTCTTTTTTTCTTTTTTTTTACAAAAACGATTATGGGATTTCATTAGATTTTTGGCAAAAAGCCACAATTCAGATTACGGATAATGGAGTTGATTTCTGAGCGCCTCTCCAACAAGAGGGACATAGCACATACGCTTATGAGTTGCCTCTTTTTACATTTTATAAAATGATCTATTGTTGTTGCTTCCCCGAGCTTATGAATGCATACAACTGTTTCAATAAAATGCAGTAAAACATGGAAGATTAGGGGATTAGATCCCATGAGGTTTCTTTGTCTTTGAGAATAATCCCAGCAGATAACTGGGCTGCCTTGTTTGCCTCAATGTCTGCCTCTTTGTTGTTTCCTCTCAGTACATGGAAGAATTTCAAATTCAGGGGCTTTGTCATGTCTTTGATCCTTGTAATCATCCTTGCAAGACACAGATCTGCTGGATTAGAATTGGTCGTTATTGCTTTGATGATGACCTGCGAATCGCCAAAGACATTTGCCTCCTTATGGCCCAACTCTTTGATTAGTTTGATCCCTTGAAGAAGGGCCATCTCTTCAGCTTGCATGCTTGAGGAGTGACCCAGTCCCCAAGCATATCTGTGGATAGAAGTTTCTTCTGAGTTTATTATGAGCCCTCCTACACCAGCAATTCCTAGGTTTCCCCTAGCTGCCCCATCAAAGAAGAGAGTGGGAAGTGTTTGCTTGGACATCCAGACCTGAAATTCTTCTTCATTTTTTCTGATTTGCCAATCTTTGGGAAAGATGGGGATGGTGGTCAATTTTTGGAATTGGAGATTGAGTGTAGCACCCAACCCAATATCTTATTGACATAGATTTGTATCATCCCTTTTGTCTCTCAGACATTCATTTAACTGACATTTTACTGTATTTGCAACAAGTCTGAAATCCTGTTCTTTATTTCTAAATATCCTTCTATTCCTCTCTAACCAAATTTGCTAGTTGATGAATTTCGGAAGAGCAGTCCAAGCTACTACGATTATTTTGTTTTTTGGATTTGGGCCTGGGTATCTAGCCAGCCATCTAGCAAACAAGTCCGGGACGGAACAGGGGAAGATGAACTTAAAATTCCAGGTTCCAAGAAGCTCTTGCCAGGTAAGGCCTGCGAATTTGCACTCTAGCATGAGATGAAGGGTGGTTTCTAGTTTTTCTTTGCATAACGTGCATCTTGAAGGACTGAGAAAGGCCCTCTTCTGTAACTTGTCATCTGTAAGGATTTTTTGGTGGCAAAGAAACCAGTAGAAATGGTTGATTTTTGGTATTGAGGGAAATTTCCAGATGTCAATCCAAGGAGCAAGGTTAGGAGGGATGTGGGGTCTTTCCACGCACTTGGAATAGCCCAAATCAACTGTGTATCCTTCCCGATTCGGACCCCAGCCTCGCACATCTTTCCTCTGTGCGTGGGTAGGAGCTAGCCCATGTAAAATGTTAAGGAATGTTGCGTAGTCGTTTTGCAGAGCGGGTGGAACCGGGAGCTGCTTCCAACCAGACCAGTAGTCACCACTCCAATTCGAAATATTCCACAGCATTTTGATGTTGGCGTCCTTCATCCAATTCCTCATCTCGATCATGGGGTCTGATTCTACCAGCGGGGGCTTGTTCATGATACAGTCATCCCACAGGTTGATATATTGACCATTCCCAGGTATCCAGAAGGCATGTTTTTTTTATCAGTGGGGCTGCTTTGTTACAGAGCATGCTGAAGGGGGTTCTGAGATGAGATTTGGGCTGATCCAAGCATCGGAGTCTATGTCCTCTGAAGTATTTTTTCCACAATGTTAAATGTACCCAACCTGGTTTGGTAGCTATAATTTTCCAAATCAACTTTGCTCCCATGGCTAAGTTTTGAGCACAAAGATCTTTGAAATTCAGCCCTCCCCCCTGAAGCGGCTTGGTGACAATTCCCTAGTTGACTAGAGGGATCTTTTTTTCGTGTTGCTTGCCTCTTTTCCAGAAAAATTTTCTGATTAGCTCCTCCATCTTCTTGAGGATACCCACAAGTGCCAAGAGAATAGAGAATTGGAATAAAGGAAGGCTACTGAGTACTGCTTTGATAAGAATTGTTTTGCCAGCAATGTTGAGCCAGGAGGATCCCCAGGAATGCATTTTTTATTTGAATATCTCTATCTGAGGAGTCCAGTCTTTGCTCAAGGCCCTCTTGTGGAATATGGGGAGGCCAAGATATTTTAAATAGGTCCAATTTGAAGAGGCTACAAAACCTAGACATCTGGCAATGGAGTATGCGGATGAGGGAGAGATATTCCAGCAGTAGATATGACATTTGCCCTTATTTAATTCACTACCTGAGACTTCAAAGTAATCTTCTAGCACTTCTTTAAATCTGGCAGCTGAAAGAGGAGTTGCAGCTCCCAGCAGTAAGGTATCGTCAACAAAAAGGGTGTGGTTGATGTTTTTTACCCCTCTTGCTATGCTCAGACCAGCTATTTCTTGATCTTGTTGTTTCTTATCTAGATAAAAGATGAGGACAAAATCCTGCAGCACAAAGAGGAGGGGTGAGAGGGGACACCCCTGCCTTAGCCCTCTCGAGGCTTTGAAGAAATCAGCAGCCCTACCATTTACCAAGGGAGAAATCCAGGGCTCTGAGATACAAGCTCGGATCCAGTTTATAATATTTTGACCAAAACCCAACTTGTGCAGAACAACTATCAAAAAGCTATGCCTTACTCGATCAAATGCATTTGCTAGGTCTAGTTTAATGACCATACATTTTTATTTTCAATGAAGACTGGAGTGGATCGCCTCTTGGACCAGGATGAAGTTATCCACTAGCTGTCTACCATGAATAAATCCTCCTTGGTTCTCCGGGATGATTTAGGGAGAATATTTCTCAGCCTGTTCGCTATCACCTTGGTTATCACTTTGTATCCAATGTTGCATAAGAAATTGGACGGAATCTATTAAATGAGTTTGCCCCTTTTTCCTTGGGGATGAGGGCGAGAAATGCTAAATTTGTGCAACCTCCAATTTTCTGACAATCTTGGGACTTTTGAATCATTTTAAATAACTCCTTCTCCAAAATCTGCCAATAGGACTGGAGAAATCTAGCTGTAAAACCATTCGATCTCGGGCCTTTGTCGAGGTCCATTGCAAAGAGGCGTCCCTAACTTCAGTTTTGTTGATTTTGCTTTCAAGCAGCTGGTTCATTCCAGTAGTGATAAGGCGGGGAACAACATCCAGAAGTTTAGAGCTTTGGCCAGCCTCCATGTCCTCACTATACATCTTCTTAAAATGTTCGAAAGCTGCCTTTTCGATGTTGGCAAAATCCTTTAATGTGCAGGTTTTTCCTTTGATTTCAGAGATGGAGTTACAGCATTTCCTGGCTTGAGCTTGCTTATGAAAAAAGGAGGAGTTTCTATCACTTGCTTTGAGCCATAGACTCCTGGATTTGAGCCTCCAAAATTCTTCTTCAGCCAAGCAAGCCTTATGAAATTTCTGTTGTAACTGCGACTCCTTTTCCAGCTCTTCTTTGGTGATTTCAGTTTCTTCTAGATGGAGGTGTTGTGTTTCTAGGAAGTTTTGAATTTTTTTCCTTTCAATTGCAAGATTGGGCAAGGTCTTGGCCCAGTTTTTCAGCATTGCTTTTACTCTTCTAAGTTTTTCCTCCCAAACAAAAAATGGGGAACCCTTGACTGGGTCTTTCCAACAATCTCTGACCTTTTGCATGAAGTCTGCCTCTTTAGTCCATAAAGAACAGAATATGAAAGGGATAGGACCCAGGTCCTTGGGAGCCAGCAGCTCAAGACTTACGGGCTTGTGTTCTGATACACTGCTATGAAGGATGTGCATTCTAGCCTCTAGCCCAAGAAGCATGAAGGAGCTTTGAACAAAAAATCTATCAAGTCTTGTCGCTATATGCCCATGACCAACTCTCTTATTTGACCAATTAAACTTACCAGTAACAAGCTTGATGTCTAGCAGGTCCCAGTCCTGCATGAGATCCTCCGCCCATTCTCTTGCCGAATCCCTTACAATGCTGCCTCTTTTTTATTCTGACGAGAGAAGGATGAGATTGAGATCTCATGCTATGATGATATTTTCCAGGTTTTCTAGATCTGCCAGACTTTTTATGGAATCCCAACGATTTTTTTTCTCACCTGCATTGTTAAGAACATACACATTGAATAGACAGATGAACTCCTTGGTTTCTAAATGTTGCATTTTTAAGAAAATCCAATGAGTATTCAGAGTCTCAAAGATTAATGAGAACTTATTAGGATTCCAGAGCGACCCAAGCCCTCCCGAGGCTCCACGGGCAGAAATTGCTTGCACTCCACTTTTATTCCAAAATTGTTTACTTGCTTGGAGGAAATTTGCGTCCTCCATTTTGGTCTCCTAGATGAGGAGGATATCTGGGGCTTCTAATCTTGTTAAACTTTTTATTGCTTCTTCCTTGGCTCTAGTGCCCATACCCCTACAATTCCAGGAGACTATCTTCATCATTTATTTTTGTTGTGATGGGCTCCCTTACAGCCTTGAGATTGGTTCCTCGTCATCTTCGGGGTTTTTGCGAAAAGCCTCTCTAAATTTGGCTGGTTGCCCTGAAGCTTATCCTTGTAGGTTTCTTGTTCTCTTTTTTCCTTTGCAGACTTGCGTCCTCTTGTGGATCTTCTGGGAGAGGATTGAGAGTCTCCTATTTCTCCTTCTTCTTCTTATTCCTCAGAATCTTGGGTTTCCTCCTCCTCTTCTGAGATCTTCCCTTTGGATCTCTCTGCTGCACTTCCACCTTTGATGGAGGGGGAAGCTTTGGTGGGAGAAATTTCCTTTGGGATCTCTACCTCATGGGAGATCATGATTTCAGATCCTAGGAGCTCGAATTTGTTCCCTTGTCCTTCCATGGTTGGTTTCTGAGCAGGACCCGTATACGAAACTTTAGCATTTGCATTCGCAGTCTTCTTGTGAGATATTTTGGTGTGCTTTACCTGGTTCTAGCCCTCTTCTTTCCCTTTTTCTTCCATACTGTTGGATGGAGAGTCTCTGGCAAAATGGCCATAGACGTGGCACTTCCGGCATTTGAAGGACAATTTCTCATAATCAAGTTTTTGCACGAGTCTAGGGACCTACGCTTATTTTGATGGCTTTCGGTAGCCCGACCTCTAGATCTACCTCCACGCAAATTCTAGCGCATTCATATTGATCCTTGTTGTTAGCCTTGTCTATAAATTTGCCTAGGGTGTTGCCTATGTGCTTCAGAGAATCCCAATTCCAATAATGCACTGGAAGGTTGGGGAGTCTCACCCACACCGGGACCATTGTAGGCACATCCACTGCCGGATCGAAATATGGCATCCATTTATTCAAATATAGTCCTTGAGAGCCCATGAAGTAAGGTCCATTTCGGAAAATCGGATCCTTGTCCTCTTTTGCAGTGAACTCAAACAAAAAGTAGCCTCTCCTGAGAAAGTATGAGGTTACTTTGTCTTTTATCAAGGGTGCCTAGTTCTTGGCGACCCAGTTCTCTATGGATTTTGGGGAATGCCAAAGCCCTGTGAACTGGCCGACGAGGGAACGATCTGCAAGAGACAGGGCAACTTGGATCGGCCCTTCTGGCGGGAGAGCAATCTCAGGAATGTCACCCAGTTTCTTCACAAACTTTGCAGCGTCCACTTTCTTCTTCTTAGGCAAGGAAGCCAGTAGGGTTTTGAATGCATCAACGGCAGAGGGCGGAGGGGGAGAGATGGGAGGCCGCTGAGGAGTACCCATAGCCTCCATGAGGTCAGGCGACCTAGGAAGGCCTAGCTGAGGCTAGGCGGTCACGGCCTGCAACGCAGACCAGAACCTCAGCAGGAACGTGCGTGCAGCTGTTGCAGAGCGATCGAGAGCTTGGTCAAAAAACAATTCTACACTATTTTAATAACAATTATTATAATAATAATATATCTGCTATTGATTTAGGAGCAATATTAATAATAAAATCATAATTTCTTTCACCTCTTTTAATAATAGAGTTGTTAATTTTTCCCTTTTTAAACCTAAGTTCTTTCACCTCTTTTAATAATAGAGCTGTTAATTTTCCTCCTTTTTAAACATAATTTCTTTCACCCCTTTTAACAATAGAGTTGTTAATCTTTCTAGTTTTAAACATAATTTATTTCACCCCTTTTAATAATAGAATTGTTAATCTTTCCTTTTTCCCTTTTGATCCTCCTGTTTATAGCCTTGTAGAGAAAGGTCTAAATTTTGCCCTTGCTCCTATAAATATCTCACTGGAAGAGATTATTTGTGACATTGAATTTGGGATAAGAGACTAATAGATTATTTGTGACATTGAACTGGGGATAAGAGACTTACCAGACTCTACTAAGGATATCATTAGACAGGATTGTGCAGTTGTCATGAGAAAGGCTAAGTCCCCTAAGAACAACCTTAGCAAACCTAAATTTGAGGCTCTCAGAGCTTTGAACAATAGCAAGGACAATGTTGTTCTTAAAGCTCACAAAGGGGGAGTTGACATTATCCTAGATAAGGATTATTACCAAAGAAAAATGTTAGATCACCTTTGTAATAACGGGAGTTATAGAAAACTTAATGAAAATCCCTAGAAGAAGATTTCTAAAACAATTGCTCTAGCCATAAAATCTAGTAGTAGTGTTAGCTCCCTCAACCATAAGTTGATTGAGAGTAGCCCTCTCACTCCTAGGATTTATGGCCTTCCAAAGATCCATAAGGAAGGCTCCCCTGCGTTCCATTGTCAACACCATTGAAGGGTTGACCTATCTTCTTGCTAAGTTTTTAGTCAATAAGTTAAAACCTCTTGTTGGTCGGACTGAATCCTTTGTGAGAGATCTGTCTTCATTTTTCCACGAATTATAGGGGTATAAGGTTGGATCTTGGTGATAATTTGGTGAGTTTCGACATGGTCTCCTTGTATACTAATATCCCCATTAATGAGGCCATTGAAGTCATCAAGCTCATTAAGAATCTAGATACAACTTATTTGGTTGAAATATGTCTTACTTCTACATTCCTCAGTTTTGAAGGTGAATTTTATGAACAAACTTATGGTGTTTCCATAGGTTCCCCCCTTTCCATAGTAGTGGCTAATATGTTCATGGAGGACTTTGATTCTAAGGTCTTGTCCTCAATTCTATTCTAGCCTAAGCTTTGGAAAAGGTTTGTGGATGACACTTGTGTCATCTGGTCTCATGGTCAGGAAAAGTTGGAGCTCTTTTTCCAACATCTTAGCAATCAATATTGCTCCACAAAGTTTATTATGGAATGTGAAGTTGACGGCAACCTCCCTTTCCTCGACGTTCTTATTTCAAAGAGAGATTATGGTTCTTTCTCCCACCATTTTTTTCGGAAGAAACTCACACTAAACAATATCTTCATGTGAATTCACATCCTTTCCCCGTTGAAAAGATAGGTGTTCTCAACACCTTAGCCACTTTAGTGTTACGAGTTTCTGATGACAACCACCCCAATGATGAAAAAATGCATCTCCTTAGTGTTTTTAATAAGAATGGTTATAGTAGGTGCTTGTGTCTTAAAGCCTTCCTTAAGGCTGAAAAAAAGGTCCTAAGATTAAAAAAGATCTTAAAGATCGGTTTTCATGGGTGCTTCTTCTGTTTATCCAAGGAACCACAGATAATATTGCAAAGATCTTGAAGAAGCATAAGATTCCTTCGACATTTAGGCCCCTTAACACTATTTGAAGCTCCCTCAGATCAGTGAAGGACCCTGTGAACCCTAAAGATGGGAAAGGTGTTTAGGTCACCCCTTGCTTCTATGGGACTCCATACATTGGTGAAACTGGTCGCTCAATGAAACAAGCCACTCAATTAATAAGAGGATTCATGAGCATGCAGCTAACATCAATCATGGAAGGTCTCGCTCCTTCGCTTTAGCAGAACAAGCGGAAAAGACAAAGCATCACATCTGCATTGAAGAGGCGATGGTCATTGCAAGGATTGATTATTTTCATCAATGTAAGTTTAGGGAGGCTTTGGAAATTGAAAATATGTCTATCAATCTGAATAGAGATGATAGTTGGAGTATTAACAGGTGTTGGATCTTTACCTTGTCTTCCTAAGTTATTTATTTATTTTTATTATTATTATTATTTAATAGGAATTGTTGGTATTCCTTTATTTCATATTATTTACTATTCACATTTTTTTAACTATATTATTATTTGTTTTTTGTTTTTTTATAGCCTCTTCCTTTTGATTTAAATAATAAAATTGAGTTAATTCATTCTTTTGATTTATATTTATATTTTATTTTTTTTATTTTTTCTTTTCTTATTATACTATTTTTTAGTTTTATTGTTTAGAATAATTAAGTTTTGACCTTATTCTTACTGGACCTTCGTTTTGATTAAAATAATATTAATAATAAAATTAATTTTATTCTTTATTTACAGCTAATTTCCATCTATTACTTTATTTAAATTAAAAAATACTTAATAACTCTTAGTCAAAACTAGTTGTTATATTCTAACGGCTAGAAAACATCTTTATTCATCTATTTAGTTTAATGTCATGATCTGGTACCTCATCTTGTCCTGAAGATGAACCACACTAATGGTTTGAAACGCATCGACTTAAAGTTTTTTATGTGATTTTTTTACTAAAAGACTCTCCACAATATAGATCAGAAAACCCTGAATTCAAAATTTAAAACATGTTAAAATAAATTAATATATACATATCATTTAAAATGAAATTTTAAGGTTGATGAATATTCGGGCTGCGGGGAGGATGAGGGTTCGGAGCTGAGGTCAGGGCACAGGCGAGGGCTTCTGAAGCATTAGGGCAACATCGGATAGCCGGAAACAAGAGTAACAACGGATTTGAGAGAAGGGGGACGAGCATCCTGCGCGCAACCAAGGCAGCAATGGGATAAAAAAGAGAAGAACAAGTTCATAAACCAAGGAGGAATTGAAAGACGCCATGACAGGGGATCCAGGGAGGGGAGAGATCCCCTCCTACAAAAACGTAACGACGGGAGAAGCAAGTGGAAGCGGACTAAGAAGAGAACCAAAAGAAGTAAGCAGAAATTTGTCGGTGATGGGAAACCAGTGGCAAACAATATTAGGAGGCAGATGTCTTCCCAGAGCTATGAAAAAACCGAGGTTCATGATTCTGAATAACAAACTTAGAGAGTACAGATGCTACATGGGGGATCATGCCCTGATATGTAAGTTTGTGGGGTTCTGGCCGTCTAAAAAGGACCTGGCAAAGTGGATACAGCAAAGATGGAAACCGAAGGGTCATATAGATCTGAAGCTGGGGGCAAAGGGCTTTTTTACAGTGATATTCACAAATATAGAGGACAAGGAAATAACCTTTGAAGGGGGATCATATTTCATGAATAATGCTGGTTTATTTATGAGGCACTGGGAAGACTGTTACAATCCAGACCAGAAAAATATGTTAGCAGCACCCATCTGGGTAAGACTGTTCGGTTTACCAATAGAGTTCTGGGATCCTGAGATTCTAGAAGGGATAGGCAATACAATAGGGACATTCGTCAAAGTAGCAGAGACCACAAAAAGAGGGAGATACACATCCTATGCAAGGATATGTGTATACATGAACATATCTGAACCTTTGTCGGAGGATGTAGAGCTAGAATACCACGACGAAGTATGGCAGCAACCGATAGATTATGAACACATACCCTTCAGATGTAGAAGGTGTCATGAATATGGACACATTTTCAAACAATGCCCTCTGAACACTGCAGAGGAAACACCAGGGAAAGAAGAAGTAGAAAAGCGAAGGACAGAAGACATAGGAGGAGTGGAGGAGGGTTTTCAGGAAATCCCAACAAAGAGAAGATCGGGGAAAGGAACGACAAGAATTCCACAATCTGTCAAAACAACGCCAGTAGAATGTCAAAACAAGTTCAAGATCCTCCAGGAAGAAGAAGGAGAGATGGAAAAAGCAGAAAGTGCAGGGGAACCTATGGAGTTCGCTAAAGGTACAAAGGAGTCACACTCAAATCAGGAAAACATGGAAAAAGGAGGAACAAAGGGAAACACGAATATGCCAATAGAATAATCACAGATGGAGATTGACCCTCAAAAGGACAATGGAGGTGATGAGGAGAGAGTAATGAAAAGGCTACTACAGGACTGGAAGAACTTAGATGAGAGGTTTATACCAGAGGAGCAAAAACAGTTGTACAAAGATATGTTCCGGAAATACAAAGAAAAGAAAGGAATTATCCTGGCGAGTCAAATGGAACAAACAAAAGCGCAAGGGACCCAGAGTATGGGTATGGGCAGTTCTGGCAAAGGAGGTAGGAAAAGAGGAAGACAGCCAATGAGTGAAACCATTCAAGTGGTAGGGGAAACCTTGGTAAACTCAGGCAAAGTGATACCTCTTTCAGAGGTATTTCAACAACCATCCAAAAAGTTATAAAATGATAGTCACAAGCTGGAACATCAGAGGTCTCAACAGTAAAGGTAAACAGAGGTATCTGAAGGAAAGGGTGATGAAAGATAAACCCAACATAATGATAATCTAAGAAACTAAGATTATCTCTCAAAAACTAGAAGAAATAATGAGAAAATACAATATTCATTATGAGGTAATGGGTCAAGACGCGATAGGCACGGCAGGAGGATTGGCAACCCTGTGGAACCCGGAGGAGGTGCAATTCAAAAATTGGGTCAACCTACCGCGTGTCCTCTCAGGCTCATTCAGAATGATAGGATCTTCTGAGTGGATACTCATCACAGGTGTCTATGGTCCGCACATCCCAAGGGATCGCAAAAATTTCCTTAAAAACATGCAAACTATTCGCAGGATCTGTCCAGGGATCCCGTGGATTGTAGGAGGGGATTTTAATATGATTAAAACATTAGGAGAAAAGAGAGGAGGAGCAAGTAGACCGGACCAAGATATGGAGGCCTTCTGTGAAATGATAACAGAGCAAAGACTGGTAGATATTCCAATGACAAATGGAGTCCATATGTGGAACAACAGAAGAGGTGGCAGAAATCAGATAGCATCTAGACTGGATAGGTTCTTAGTATCAGAACAGATCTTAAACAGGGATGTATTTGTAGAAGCAATGATTCTACCTGCCATGGGTTCCGATCATTGGCCTGTTAGATTGGAGATAGATATCAAGAAGAACCCCCACAAACGCCCCTTCAAGTTTGAGGCCTTCTGGCTCAGGAACAAACAGTTTATGCCGAAGGTAGAGGAATAGTGGACTCAGAGTCAGCAAAGAGGAAGATGTAAGATGCATACCTTTCAGCTAAAGCTCAAAGAACTCAAAGGGAAAATCAAAAAATGGAACCAGGAAGAGTTAGGGAACATACTAATGGAGAATCATGGAGGAGATACAACAACAAATTATAGCATAAGGGAGAAACGAGGAGAAATGTAGAGAAGAAGGAAAATTGATCAGCGAATTGGAGGAAAGGAGAAAACAGGAGGAAATTTTATGGAGACAAAAGTCTAGGATAAATTGGCTTCGAGATGGAGAAAGGAACACTAAGTTCTTCCACCGAGCCATGATCCAACACAGACAAAGGAACAAAATCTTCTCTATCATAAATGAAGAAGGGCAAAGAATAACAAAACATGAAGGAATTGAACAGGTACTAGTGGAGTATCACAAGGATTTGTTGACGAAGCCCCGAGCAGACAGAGAAGAAGCTATGGGAAGGATCTGCAATGAAATCCCAAAGATAATAACTGAAGACCAAAATAAAGCTTTGATGAGGGTAGCGACGCTAGAAGAAGTGGAGGAAATAGTTAAGGGAATGAAGAAAAACAAAGCCCCAGGCCTGGACGGATTTACGGTGGAATTTTATCAAGCAGGCTGGCATTTCCTGGGTTAAGATATCCTAGAGGTGGTAGAGGAGTCATGAAGACATCAGAAGGTATGGCCGAGTCTTAACTCTACGCTTTTTACTCTTATACCTAAATCTGCTAAATCAGAGAATGCTCAAGGTTTTCGCCCAATAGCCCTGTGCAATGTAATTTGTAAAGTTATCGCTACTTTGATGGCTAAAAGACTGAAACCAATCCTCTCTAGTATAATCTCCCCGGAGAAAACTGGTTTTGTGGAGGGGAGACAAATCCTAGATGGTTTGGTAGTTTCCCAGGAAGTGATCCATTCCCTTAAACAAAAAAAGGAGAGAGGAATGTTGATAAAGCTGGACTTGTCAAAAGCCTATGACCGCCTAAACTGGAACTATCTCAAAGCAATTCTCACGGCTTTTGGTTTTAGCAACAGATGGATAACTGGATATACAACATGATATCAATGCCTAACTTCTCTATTCTTTTGAATGGGACGCCAACGACGACCTTTAACGCCACAAGAGGATTAAGGCAGGGTGATCCCTTATCTCCCTTCTTGTTCATTATGGCGGCAGATGGTCTGGGAAGATACTTCAAAAAAGAAATGAGGGAAAGAAAGATCAAGGGGCTAAGGTTATGGGGAAACAGCTTACCTATCACCCACCAGTAGTTTGTAGACGACATCATGCTCTTTTGTGAGGTCTCCCTAAAGGAAGTGAAGAGAGTGAAAAGAATTTTGGATCTATTTATGGAAGCCTCGGGTATGGAAATCAACAAAGACAAATCTTGTACATTTATCTTTAATACCCCAGAGCCGATCAAAGCCCACTTAACCAGAACGTTGGGCTTTCGATCTGGAGAGCTACCAACAAAATATCTGGGAAATCTACTGGCTCTAAACCCAATAAGAATGGAAAACTGGCAGCAAATAATAGAAAAACTCAAGAATAAACTTGCGAATTGGTCCTTTAGATCGATGAATATAGCAGGAAGACTGGTGCTCCTGAAATCAATTCTCCAAGCCATCCCAATATATCCTCTATTGGTGTTGGCAGCCCCCAAAGGAGTTTGCGCAAGAATGAAGGAAATCTTTGGAAAATTCATATGGGGAGGTCCCAAACAACAAAAGAAATGGGCCCTTGTGTCCTGGAAAGGTCTATCCAAACATAAAGAAGAAGGAGGTCTCGGTCTCAGGGACCCGGGCGTCCTAAACCAAGTTTTAGGGGCGAATTTGTGGTGGAGGTGGATAAGGGGAGGAAACGACATATGGAAAATAATATGGACTCAAAAATATAACATGCCGTTAACAACAGAAGGTATCCTCAAATTAGAAGAAGTCCCAAAAGGATCCACAATATGGGACCTAGCAAGCCAGAACAAAGATATAATAAGAAAATATGCCTTCTGGGAAATTAGGAATGGGAGTATAGCAAAATTTTGGGAGGAGGCATGGCAGAAAATGGATAGAATGGGAGATATTCAAGCTCTGCAAAGCACTTATTAGAAGGCAGCAACGGAGGGATTAAAATATGTAAAAGACTACTGGAAAGAAGAGGAGCTAGATGAGACCTAGCGTACGTGGAGGAAACCTGAAGAATGGGACGAAAACATTGACCAAAATCAAAAAGAGATACTGGTAAAAGAGATGGAATCAAGAAGAATTAAAATTAGAATGGGACTAGATATTCTGAGATGGGGAAAAACTACAAAAGGGACCTTTATAGTCAAAGAAGCTTAGTATTTAGCCACTAGACAGGAGAGAGAAGAGGAAGTCTTAGATTGGAAACAAATATGGAGGAATATGTGGTGGCCAAAGGTAACAATGTATGCATGGCTCGTAGGAAAGGGAAGAATCCTGACGTGGGGCAAGCTACAGAAACGAGGCTTCCAGGGACCCCCTAGATGTAGCTTATGTAAAAAGGATAATGAAACTCGGGAACATCTGCTGAACTCCTGTTCCTTTGGCCAGCATCAGTGGGATGAGGTCACGAACCTCTTTGGAAAATCCAATAGGGACCCTTTGGATATTAAACAGACCATATTCCAATGGGGAAAGGGCCAATTTTCATGCTTTGTTGTAAGGAGAGCTTGGATTTTAGCTGTAGGTTTTGTCATCTGGATTCTTTGGAAAGAGCGAAATCAAAGGATCTTTCGGGACAAAATCAATCCACCTGAAAAGTTCTGGAGAAGAACGCAATAATTAATAAGGGAAACTGTTTTGGCAGAGACTTGGGAGGAGGAGGATTGGAAGGCGACCCTCGATGAGGGTCGGATCTTAGCTATCCTTAATATGGATTACAACATGGTCCATCCCCAGAAGGAAAGACACCAAATATCTTAGATCCAGAGCCAGACGCAGTTCAGATATCCTGGGGAAAACTTTATTAAACTGAATTTCGACGGGCGTGTAAAGGAAACCCATGGCCAGCTGGTCTTGGTGGAATCTTCAGAGACAGCGAGGGAAACACTAGATGGGTGTACGTAGACAGAGGAGGCATAATGACCAACAATGAAGCAGAGATGATGGCAGTATACCAAGGTATTAAAATAGTAATAAGAAATGGATATACAAATCTGGAAATTGAAGGTGACTCGCAGATAGTAATTGAAATGCTCAGGAATCTCAATAATGGGAAGAATTGGGAGCAGGTTGCTATGAGCTGGAGGACAGCAGGGATAATTCAAGATTTGGCAGACATAATGAAACGTATTGAGTATAAAAATTTTAATCATGTCAGGCGAGAAGGAAATAAAGCAGTAGATTTCTTGGCAAATTGGGGATGCAAAGAACAAGAAGGAAGGGTGGATAGCATCTGGCCAATAATCATGAACAAACCAGGATGGGAGATTCTCAATGTAATAATCACTCAGGATATTAATGGAACTACAGATAGATAAAAAGGATTACCAAGGACCCTCGATCGGGGTGAAAACGGCAGCGAGGAGGGCGATTAGGGTGATGGAAGGGAGGGGCTATGATAAGCCACCTTGCACATGGAGACTTCAGCAGGTGGACAGGACTGTTGACAGAAGGGGCATGATTGAAATGAGTAGCGGAGAGGGAACTATGAAGGCCAGAGATGGTGCAAGAAGCGAAGCTCCAGTGATGGGACAGGGGTTAGCTGGCACAGAGATAAGCTGAGGAGAAGTGGGGGATTATGGCAAGGGTAGGAGACAGAGGGAAGAGGTGCAGCAGCACAGGGAAGGGCGGCGAAAGAGAGGAACGGGTGACGAGAGGAGGTATAAAGATAGGAAAGCAGTTAATGGCCATGGTGAGAGCGAATACAAGGGTAAGGAGTGGGAAACAAGAGCTAGATACAAGGCAGTGAGGAGAAAGCAGAGAGGTCGTCATCCCGCCCCGAGGAAAACTAGGTGTAAGGTAGCAGAGAGAAGAATGAGGAAGCCAGAGACTGTTATGAGCAAGGGAGGAAGCGCTATGGGGATAGAAGGGGATATGGCAGATTTCGAGGAGGAAAGGGATCAAAACCAGGTGGGATTGGAGGAGGCGCATAATCCAGAACAGGGCGGTCAAAGACAGACAAGGCGAAGTGGAATCGAGAAAGGGAGACCTTCGGAAGACAGGCAACCAGAGGAGGAAGGTCTTCGAGGGAAGAAAGCCAGAGGGCGAGGAGAGGAAGGCTGCCTGGGAGCCCCCTCAGGCATAATTGGTCAAGGGAGCAGGGTAACCGAAGGTAACAAGGCTGGTGCAGGACGGGGAAGGGGCTGTAAAGTCAAAGGGAGAGGTTGTCAGGCAGGAACTCAAGAGCGGAGCTATCCTCCACCAGCAGGAAAAAGACGTGGTAGGAAGACTTTCAAGGGACATGTCCAATATGCGGAGAAGGCTTATAGTGTAGAAACAAATGCAGATATTCGGAGGATTATCCAGCATTTGGAGGACGAGGCTACTCAGGAACAGTCAGAGCCCGAAATGGAGGACTGGGAGTATCTGGTGCCAAACCCAGGAAACACCAGAGGATGTATGTCCTTGTATAAGCATGCCCTCCATGTGTATTGGGTAATGAAGAGGCTATTAGCAAAAGCTACAGAACAAGTAGCTATGGAGATGGTAGAATTGGCCCAAGGCATCCCAAATCTGAAGAAAGACATGAAGAACCTCCAGATAACCCTTCTGATGCTGGATAGCAAGCTTGATGAGATACAACAACAGCTAAAACAGCTCATTCCTAGAGAAAAGAAGAAAGAGAATCAGCCAGGTGCCATGGAAGACTGATTTCCCAAGTTATGTATAACATCTCTTTAGTTAGGTTGCTGAGAGCTTGCTCTCCTTTTTGCTAGTTCTTATAATGCAGATAGGAAACAGTGATAGCCTTTTTGAATGTTTAGTTCATGTAGCATGGACAAATATTCTCAGTACATATTGTTTCTGGATGGCAGTTAAAAACCTAAGGTGGCCAACAGACCCGGTTTCCCTTCGGGGCGGGTTGAGGCCATTGTATGTATGTATAGACTTTAACTCGAAGTAATATGAATGGCACCACTTTAGCTTACAAAAAAAAAATGAAATTTTAAAAATATAGGCTTAAGTGTGAAAGTCGAGGTGCAAAATCGTTGAGCAAAAATTTATCTATCTTTTAAAATGAATTTTTAAAAATATAGGCTTATGTGTGAAATCGGAGGTGGAAAATCCTTGAACAGATTTTTGTTTGTGATTGTTCACTTTGTATATTTAATTATTGGTCACGCACAGTCCAAAACACTATACCTATTTTCGGCGGAGTCGTCTAACTATGCGGAGGAATTGCCCGGATGGCAAAAAGTGGTGGGAATCCAGGTAAAAAAAATTCAAAAAATCTTGTAGAGACAGTGTTTGAATCATGTTTTTGATGGTGGAAATGGATTCAGCACCATCAAAAACATCTAGGACACCTAAAATTTTGAAGTTTAACAACTAAAACTTGGATTTACAAAAATCCTTGCCGAATTTTCTCCAAATATAACCAGAATTTCCATAACTTTCCGGGCAATTCCTCTGGCTAGTTAGACTACGGCATTTTCGGCTCGTTGAAAAAATCAGGGCTCAATAAAACATGGGATAAATTTCTCACCGCTCCCTGACGTGGAAATTGTCATCCGATGAAATCTTCCTCAATGATTGTTTGAAAAATTGACACCTTTGTCGTTGATATGACATTTAGGCAACCGCAGATGGAAGATTTGACTGATGCTCGCCTCATGCCTATGAATGTTACATGAGAGATTGACGAATCAGACTTTCAAGTGCATGTGGACTACGCATGATACAACGAGTGATTTAGAGGTCATAGGATTTAAATAAGCGGTGGCTCTAATGATTTATACGTGTAATCTAACGAGGTGGAGGGGTTGCTCAGAAAGTTATGGAAATTTTGGTCATATTTAAAGAAAATTTGGCAAGGATTTTTGTAAATTCAAGTTATAATTGTTAAACTTCAAAATTTTAGATGTCCTAGATGTTTTTGATGATGCTGAATCCATTTCCACATCAAAAACATGATTCAAACACTATCTTTACAACAACAAAAAAATTGAATTTTTTTTACCTGAATTCGAGTCACTTATAACCGTCCGAGCAATACCTCCACCTCATTATACGACTCCCGATTTATATACCATCTTACACCATATACACCATCCATAATTTATAAATTGTGGGATTTGAATAAATAACCAATGCAAATACAAATTTAAAAGGTTGTCTCAAAATGATAAATATGTTTAAGCATTGAACAAGCAACCAGAAGGTTATTCTAGCATATTCAACACATAACATAAACCTTACATTGTTAACTTCGAGCACAATATTCTCCATGATATGCATCTATATTAATGCGATACAATCAATACTTTTCAATTTTCCATAGAAAGAGACACACTATAAAGCATAAAAAATAAAAACTGATGAATTTGGTTGTGTTCTCTGAACTTATTTTTCCAATGCTTCTAAATTTTTTGCTTCCTCATTTCAAAATATATCTTCATGGAGTATCGATTTTCATCCTCTTTTTATCTCTCCACTTATTCCCACTCTCCATCCAAGGCCTGGTCCTCAAAATACTTCATATCGAAGAAAAATCTTGATTTCTACACAAGCCTAACCAAACCAACCCCAAATGGCATGACAGAGAAAATAAAATAACTAAATATCGTGGACTGTTTCCTTAAAGTTTTCCTCATCTGAAAACTGAAGAATGAAGAATGAGAAACATGAGTTCTCTGCTAAGAGAAGACATGGCCAACAACTTTGGCACCTACTGGTCTTTAAACTCTATCCTCAATCACCATGCCGAGAAAATACCCTGTTCATTATTTTTGTTATGAAACCAACTCAAGAAAAAGATAGAAAAGATAGATCAACACCTTAAAATTCAGCCTCTTCGAGGGGGAAACCTCCTTTACATTACATAAATGAACAATTATTGGATGATTCAAATTAAAAAACCTCCTTTCTATATATAGGAGTCTAAGGAGTCACAATATAACCCAGCCGACCTAACAATAATAATATAAAGCCACAAAAATAACAATAGAGGGATTCTATGGGGCACAGTAATAACAATATGGGGACAATAGGGGCACAACAATATTAATAAGGGGTATAACTACAATAGTAATGGGTATTCACTAGTATTATGGGGACCCAACATGCCCCTCTCCTTCAAAAAGTGTTGTCCTCAACGCTTGAATAGTTCTGGATACTTCTGTATAAAATTATCATCCTCCCAAGTGGAATTTTTAGCGGAGAAGTTCTTCCACTTGATAAGATACTCCGAAATTGATCGATTTCGTAGCTATCGAGTTCTTGTTTCTGTGACTGCTTCCGGTTCCAATATAATTTTTCCTTCCTCGTCAAGTTCTGGCAATATTGTTTGAACTGGGAGCTTGTCGCCTATAACCTTCTTTAAACATGAAACATGGAAAACTGGGTGCAATCGAGAGGCTGCAGGAAGCTCCAATTTGTATGCCATAGTACCAATCTTTTCCAACACCTTGTACGGACCATAATACTATGGTGATAATTTATTATCCTTCTTAGCTTGCTTTAGGGACATTTGCTTATATGGCTGTAGCCGTAGGAATACCCAATCACCTACATCAAAACTTCTTTCACTGCGATGTTGATCTGCCTGTTGTTTCATTCTATTTTGTGCCAACACGAGGTTATCCTTTAAGAGTTGGAGGGCTTGTTGTTGATGTTCGATGTGATGTTCGACTGCCTGAACCTTAGAATTTTCTCTTAAATATGATGTGATGGATGGTGGTTGATACCCATAAAGTGCCATAAATGGGGTCATTTTTGTTGCTGTATGGAAGGAAGTGTTATACCACCATTCTGCCGGAGGCAACAATTTGACCCATTGTGTTTGTTTATCAGATACAAAGCAACGAAGATGTCCTTCCAAACGTTTTTTTACTATCTCAGTTTTCCCATCAGATTGAGGATGATAAGATGAGCTATGAGCTAACTGAGTACCAAGACAAGAAAATAATTCTGTCCAAAAATTTCCAGTGAAAATGGGATCTCTGTCACTTACAATAATCTTTGGGTTTCCATGTAGCTTTTGAATTGTTTCCATAAATGCAGTAGAAACTGTACTAGCTTTAAATGGATGTGATAATGCACAAAAGTGTGCATACTTGGTAAGTCTGTCAACTACCACCATGATGACACTCTTTCCCTCAGACTTGGGGTAAACCTGTGATAAAATCCATTGAAACCTCCTCCCAACGTTGGCTTGGAATGGATAAAGGTTGTAATAGACCTGGTGTCTTAATTGTTTCAACTTTATTTTGTTGGCAAACCAAACATTCTGCCACAAAATTTTGAATATCTGATTTAAGGCCATCCCAAAAAAATTCCTTCTTAACCTTGTCGTAAGTTTTTAAAAATCCTGAGTGCCCTCCTAAGGGAGAAGTGTGTAATTCCATAAGAATATTTTGTTTTAGCTGGGAATTCTTACAGAGGTATAAGCGATCTTTGTACCATAATGAATCATTTTTCCAGGTAAATGTATCAGACGTACTGAAATCTTGTTGTAACTTTCGAATAAGTGCCCACACTTCTTCATCATTCTTCCATTCCTCCCTTGCTTTGTTTATCCATTCTGGTTGGATAATAGAAATGGCGCACAACAATGCTTCACATCCTCATCCTTTCTTGAGAGTGTATCTGCCACCACATTTTGCTTCCCTTTTTTGTAGATGATTTCAAAGTCATAACCCAACATCTTTGTGACCCACTTTCGTTGCTCTTCAGAGGATAATCTTTGTTCTAAAAAGTATTTAAGGCTATCATGATCCGTTTTTACCTTGAAGTGTCTTCCCATTAGGTAGGGTCGCCATTTTTTAAGTGCATGGAGTATTGCCAACATTTCCTTCTCATAAATAGCTTTGTGTAAAACTTTCCCTTGATTGGACGACTTTCAAAAGCAATGGGTCTTTCATCTTGCATTAAAACAACACCAATTCCATTTCCTGAAGCATCACATTCCACAATAAAGGTTTTTGTGAAGTCCGATGTAGCTAGGACCGGTGCTTGGCACATTGCCTCTTAAGATGTTCGAAGTCCTTTGTTGATTTTGGAGTCCATGAAAATGCATCTTTTTTCGATAATGTTGTTAGAGGTGATGCTATTCTCCCATAATTCTTAACAAACTTGAGATAATACCCTGTCAACCCGAGAAATCCTCGCAGATGCTTTATGGATGTGGGGATTTTACATTCCTTAATGGCTTTCATTTTGCTAAGGTCTACCTTAACTCCTTCATGAGATACAATATGACCTAGATATTCCACCTCTTGGACTCCAAAGAAACATTTTGATATTTTTGCATATAATTGTTTCTCCTCCAATAGTTGTAGCACCTTGTCAACATGTTCAACATGATCCTTCCAAGACTTGCTGTAGATTAGTATATCATCAAAGAATACTAACACAAATTTTCTAAGGAATGGTTTGAAAATCGAATTCATCAAACCTTGAAATGTTGAGGGTGCATTGGTAAGGCCAAAAGGCATGACCAAAAATTCATAATGACCCTCATGAGTTCTAAATGTTGTTTTCGAAATGTCTTCAGTCTTCATTCTGATTTGATGATATCCTGAATGAAGATCCAACTTGGTGAAGTAAATTGATCATGCAATTCATCCAGTAATTCATCAATGATAGGAATGGGAAACTTATCTTTAATAGTGAGTTTGTTGAGCTCCCTATAATTCAGACACATGCACCATGATCCATCCTTCTT
>APFE030620986.1:253800-285310 GCA_000404065.3 Pinus taeda | reverse complement strand
GGTGCTGATGTTGTACTAGGATTCCAATGGCTACAATCTTTGGGTACAATAGCTTTTAATTTTCAAGAACTTTTCATGAAATTTTCTTCAGAAGGAAAGGAAGTTGAATTAAGGGGTATCGCAGGGAAACCACGAAAGATAATTAGCTCTAATGGAATGACAAAACTTCTAAAGAAAGAACAACGAGGCATAATTGCACAATTATGTTCACTAGAGATTCCCACGTTGAAATCATCTATTTCTTCAGATCTCCAAAACGTCTTGTGCAATCATTACTAGGTATTTAAGACTCCCAAAGGCCTCCCACCTATTTGTGATCATTATCATGCTATTATTTGATTCCAGGAAGTGTTCCTCCAAATATCAGGCCTTACAGATATCCCTATGCCCAAAAGAGTGAAATTGAACATATGGTTGCAGAATTGCTAGAGGCTGGTATAATTCAACCTAGTCAAAATTCTTTCTATGCTCAAGTAGTATTGGTTCATAAGAAGGATGGATCATGGCGCATGTGTCCAGATTATAGGGAGCTCAACAAGCTCACTATTAAAGATAAATTTCCCATTCCTGTCATTGACAAATTATTGGATGAATTGCATGGATCAATTTACTTCGCCAAGTTAGATCTTTGTTCAGAATATCATCAAATCAGAATGAAGACTGAAGACATTCCAAAACAACATTTAGAACTCATGAGGGTCAATATGAATTTTTGGTCATGCCTTGTGGCCTTACCAATGCACCTTCTACATTTCAAGGTTTGATGAATTCCATTTTCCAACCCTTCCTTAGAAAATTTGTGTTAGTATTTTTTGATGATATACTAATCTACAGCAAGTCTTGGAAGGATCATGTTGAACATGTTGACAGGGTACTACAATTATTGGAGGAGAAACAATTATATGCAAAAAGATCCAAATGTTTCTTTGGAGTACAAGAGGTGGAATATCTGGGTCATATTTTATCTCATGGAGGTGTAAGGTAGACCCTAGCAAAATTAAAGCCATTAAGGAGGAAAATCCCCACATCCATAAAGCATCTGCGAGGATTTCTCGGGTTGACAAGGTATTATCGCAAGTTTGTTAAGAATTATGGGAGAATGGCAGCACCTCTAACAACATTATTGAAGAAAGATGCATTTTCATGGACTCCAAAAGCAATGAAGGCCTTTGAACATCTTAAAGAGGCAATGTGCCAAGCACTAGTCTTAGCTACACCACACATCACAAAAACCTTTATTGTGGAATGTGATGCTTCATGAAATGGAATTGGTGTTGTTTTAATGCAAGTAGAAAGACCCGTTGCCTTCGAAATTCGTCCAATCAAAGGAAAGTATTTACACAAAGCTATTTATGAGAAGGAAATGTTGGCAATACTGCATGCACTTAAGAGATGGCGACCCTACTTAATGGGTAGACACTTCAAGGTAAAAGCAGATCATGCTAGTCTTAAATAGTTTTTAGAACAAAGATTATCTTCAGAAGAGCAACAAAAATGGGACACAAAGATGTTGGGTTATGACTTTGAAATCATCTACAAAAAAGGGAAGCAAAATGTTGTGGCAAATGCACTCTCAAGAAAGGATGAGGATGTGGAAGCATTTCTTTGCGCCATTTCTATTATCCAACCACATTGGATAAATGAAGCAAGGGATGAATGGAAGAATGACGAAGAAGTGTGGGCACTCATTCAAAAGTTACAACAAGATCCTAGTACATCTGATACATTTAGCTGGAAAAATGATTCGTTATGGTACAAAGATCGGTTATACCTATGTAAGAATTCCCAACTCAAACAAAATATTCTTAGGGAATTGCACACCTCTTCCTTAGGAGGGCACTTAGGATTTCTAAAAACTTACCACGGGGTTAAGAAGGAATATTTTTTGGGATGGCCTCAAATCGTATATTCAAAAGTTTGTGGTGGAATGTTTGGTTTGCTAGCAAAATGAAGTTGAAACAATTAAGACCCCAGGTCTACTACAACCTTTATCCATTCCAAGCCAACGTTGGGAGGAGGTTTCAATGGATTTTATCACAGGTTTACCCAAGTCCGAAGAAAAATGTGTTATCATGGTGGTAGTTGACAGACTTACCAAGTATGCACAATGTTTTGCATTATCTCATCCATTTAAAGCGAGTATGGAAACAATTCAAAAGCTACATGGAAACCCAAAGATTATTGTAAGCGATAGAGATCCCATTTTCACTAGAAATTTTTGGACAGAATTATTTTTTTGTCTTGGTACTCAGTTAGCTCATAGCTCATATTATCATCCTTAATCTCATGGGCAAACTGAAATAGTAAACAAATGTTTGGAAGGATATCTTCGTTGCTTTGTATATAATAAACATACACAATGGGTCAAATGGTTGCCTCTGACTGAATGGTGGTATAACACTTCCTTCCACACTGCAACAAAAATGACTCCATTTATGGCACTTTATGGATATCATCCACCATCCATCAAATCATATTTAAGAGAAAATTCTAAGGTTCAAGCAGTGGAAGATCACATCGAGCATCAGTGATGGGCCTCTAATTTAGACATAAATTAAGGCCCATGCCTCTAATTTAAAACATAAATTAAGGCCTATGACCATCCTTCAGCACATTAAACCTCTCTTTTTGCATTAGATAATTTATTTTTAACTTTAATATATTCGTTAGGAAGGTCTATGAATAATTGAATATTTGTGCCTAATATTATTTATTTTTTGTGGAATATTATGAGAATATTGAGCATATTATGAAGAGTTGGAGGAGGAGATAATTTAGGGAATTTTTCCCTGCTACTGGAGGATCAATAATAAATAATAATTCAACAAGATATTATGGAATTATGGCACAAATTGTGGAACTCCAATGATTGAGAAAATCTAGGAATGTGTTCCACTAATCAAGGGAGCATATCCACCAATCAAGGGAGCATATCCACTAATCAAGGGATTCCTGTGGGGAAAGCTTCCTCCATCCATGGGGAATAATTCTTAATCATTTTTTATAAGTACCAAGTCGAACTATTCTTTAGGGAATTATTGAGAAAATCTAGGAATGTGTTCCCTGCCATTTAATGCAAATTCCTAGTATTGGGGACTAGATCCACTAATTAAGAGATTTTGGTGGGGAAAGCTTCATCCATTCATGGGGAATGATTCATAATCGTTTTTATAAGTACCAAGTCAAATTTCCTCCAGGGGGAGATTTTCATTAGTGTTATTGTAGAGAGAGCTTGTATTTCTGCAACTCCATTGTATTTTCTTGCAGGGATGTAATCGTATTGATGGAATAATGAAGATTGGCGTCATGTTCAACTTCTAAATCTTGTTCTTCTCCATAGGTATCTGAGTTTTCTTGGGCTTGGCCATCCCAGGGACCTCAAATTCCTTTTGTATCATTTTCTTTCCTTCCTTTCATTGCTTATTCACATGCATCTCTAGTTTTTATTTCTTTCTATTTTTGCATTTAGAATTAATGATTTCTTGTCGTAGGATTGAGTTAAATGGTTGCTTTTGCAGGATCACAAGCATTATTTCATCCTTGGAAAAGCTTTGGAAGTTCATAGTAATCATTGAGCTTATTGGGTTAGTCTTCGTATTCCCAAATCTAGATTGTTGGGCCTCCTTTTTAGTAAAGAACAGTGAATTTCTGCTATTTTTTAGAGCATCCTAATGAGCTTCAATTGAATTGATTCCATTTGCATTATATCACAAAAACTTTATAGTTCATAACAAAAATGACCCCATTTCTTTTGCACTTGATTTGGTTAGGCATTTCTTAGATTTACTAGCTCACTAGTTCTCAGATTTCTAGATTTTCGACTAGTAATTCTTTTTTATTTTTTTTGAATGGGTTAACATAGGACTTTTTAAGTGATTCCACTTGGAATAGGGACCTAAGACATCCTAGTTAAATTTGTCCCATCCAATTTGGATTTGATTTGCTTGGTCATTAAACCCTCACCAATTTCATCATTTCACAAGGAAATTTCTCCAAGCTTTTTGAGCAAATCCATCCATCTCCCGAATTTGGTTTTGAGTTCTCAGTGATCCTAGGAATTTTCCCACTCCATTCCACCCATCACACACCTTTCTTAGGCCTCCCATCACCTCCAACACCTCACATTTTTCTCTCAGTTGTATCGTGTAGGTTCACTGTAATTCCTACAGGATCATCCTGTAAGTTTCAAATACACCTTGTAGGTTTTCCTAAAATGGCCTGTTTTGAGGCCGAATTGAGAGAAAACCTCTAGGAAGTCACCAAAATCCTCCTAAGGGTCTCCCACACCATCCAACCATCTTCTAACCCTTCCATCCAACCTCCAACATCCTTAATTCACCTGCCACATCAAAAAAATTAGTTTGCATACATGATTTTGCATGAAACGACAAAAAGACAAAAACATAATTATTTCAGTCCCTTTACTTGAACATTAGTGATGTTTGATTCTTCTTACTTCCATGATTAGATAGTATCATTTGGTTCATGATAATTTAGCATTATTGCAAAGCATAGTCTCTTGGCAGTTAATTAGGAAATGGTGTGATCTAGCATTGAATTTCCGTCTCTTTCCTTGTACTTTCTTTCTTGCAATAGGTTAAGGTTCCATTTCGAACATTTCATTCTCTGCAATTAGTTTAGGATTTGACTTCAATACATGCACTCCATTACATCATGATAGCAAAGGAAGGACGCATTGTATGCCGCACATATAGTGTCGACACCTCTTAAGTGTGTACGAACCCCGGGTTGATAATTAAAGTTGGTAGTCTTGGGAGTTGCAACATTCTTGTTGCAATACCGAGGCTCATCAATCAACAACAAGTTATCCAACTCTTAAAAGATAACCTCTCCTTGGCACATAATAGAATGAAATAACAGGTAGATCAACGTCGTAGCGAAAGAAGTTTTGATGTAGGTGATTGGGTATTCTTACGATTACAACCATATAAACAAATGTCCCTCAAGCAAGCTAATAAGGATAGTAAATTATCACCAAAGTATTATGGTCCGTACAAGGTGTTGCAAAAGATAGGTACTATGGCATACAAATTGGAGGTTCCTGCAGCTTACGGAGTGCACCCAGTTTTCCATGTCTCATGCTTAAAGAAGGTTATAGGTGACAAGGTTCTAGTTCAAACAATATTGCCAGAACTTGATGAAGAAGTAAAAATCATATTGGAACCCGAAGAATTCAAAGAAACAAGAACTCGATAGTTACGAAATCGATCAATGTTAGAGTATCTCATCAAGTGGAAGAACTTGCCCATTGAAGATTCCACATGGGAGGATGAGAATTTTATACAAAAGCATCCAGAATTACTCAAGCATTGAGGACAATACTTTTTTGAAGGAGAGGGGCATGTTAGGTCCCTATAATACTAGAGATTCCCCATTACTATTGTCATTGTATCCCTTATTGCTATTGTTGTGCCCCTATTGTCCCCATATTGTTATTATTGTGCCCCATAGAAGCCCATTATTGTTATTTTTGTGGCCTTATATTATTATTGTTAGGTTGGGTTTGGTTATATTTTGACCCCTTAGACTCCTATATATAGAAAGGAGGTTTCATCATTTGTATCATTCAAGAATTGTTCATTTGTGTAATCTAAAGGAGGTTTCCCCCTCGAAGAGGCTGAATTCTAAGGTGTTTATCTATCTTTTCTATCTTTTTGTGAGTCGGTTTCATAACAGTAATTAAATAATCTACTAGGATAATGAGAATAAATATTCCAAGTGGCTTGGAAATATGCTCAAGGAATTCTTATAACTACTTTGTAGCCTTAGAAATACCACCAACACATGGTAATAAAGTTGGACACCTCCTCACTTCTTTAATAGAGAAGCCCTTGTACCAATGGGAGACATAGAATTTGGTCCCACAAACTCATGGATTGCAATAATAAAAATAAATTTCATTGCATGCAACTTCATTGGGTATAATATATGAAAAAGACCTTAGTCATTCATGTGGCTGCCACACCCCCTCCATTAATGCATTGATAATGACATCATAAGGAATTGAACCCACACAATAGCCAAACAATTTGTGTCATTGATATTCATGGTATACTACTTCATATTAAAAAGAATAAAAAAAAATCTATAAGCACTTCATGAGCATTATGTTCATCATCTTATGAAATAATTTTAAATTAAACTTATGAGGCTCTTTTGGAAACAACATCCTAATAATTCTTATGGACTCAATTGTATATATGGGAATAACATGAACATGGTCATAATTAGCATTTGAAGTCATAACCGTGTGCTTTGGTTTAGCCATAATGGGCTACGAGATGCCCTACGAGTTGGAAGTGTGTCAATTAAGGCTACCAAAAGCCAACTGAATGATATGACAACATTGTTACATCAAAAAAACACACATAAAAAAATCACTCCATAAACCTCTAGGAAGACTTAACAAAATTTCTAGCCATAAAGTTTATAAGCTTGTATTCCAATATCAACCCTTTTTCTTGATAAATCCCTCCCAAAGCAATGAACTCATAGGAGTTCTTCACATCTTCCCTATAGTTAGTTTATCCAATATATTATCTCTTATTACATAGAATAAATGGTGCCCTGTCCAATATGACTAATTAATAACTATGCATGTATCCTTGAAATTCATATTTCTTTAAGACCTTGCTTTAATGTTCATCAATTATCCTAGTCCAAGTTCCCTTTGTGTTGGTTTCTTCATTTATCTTCCCAAATAAAAAATCATTGTATTAATGTCCCAAAAACATTTTAAGATCCTCCATTATTCATTAAGTTTACCAAGGATGGTTTTATTTTTATTTTTCCATAGAAAAACCTCCATTTCTATCACAACTAAAAGGAAAATTACATACATTATATGCTAATGCATTGATATCGTTCAAGGAAGATACTAACTGTCCCACTGAGATCAAAAGAAAGAGAAACCATCTCCATCTTTGTAAAAATTATTAAAAAGAGGCCAGTCATTGACATAGCTTTAAATGTCCCTTCAAAATATTTCTTTGAGAGGTCTTCCAAACTTTATCACAAAGAAATTAATCTCATCAACAAGGTTCTAGTGTAGTATGTTATGGCTAACATCATAAACGATCATAAAATCATTGATATGGAGATAGACTCCCAACATATTACACATATAAAACCCTAAATATAAAGTTAGTAACGATTCCAAGTCTATTTTCTTCCAATATCCATATGCCCTTGATCCAAGTTGTACAATGAATGAAATGAAAGGCATAAAAGGAAATGAAACACAGACACAATATATATATATATATATATATATATAGAGAGAGAGAGAGAGAGAGAGAGAGAGAGTGAAACACAATAAATAAAATAATAAATATAGCAAAACACAAATTGGTTAAAATGGTGGTAGCAATCTTTGAAGAGAGAAATAGATGGTGGCTATACACCTTCACAAAAAAACATTATAAGAGGCCAAAATAATGGCCTTTTACCATAACAAAGAACCCTAGATGTCCAAAACCATAACCATAGAAGATGAAGTGCCAAAAGGTTTGTAGCCCTTGAAGTGGTTAGTTGATACATCAACTTCTCAAGGGTATAACTTTTGCATACCATCTCCATTTGGGGGCCACAATAGCTCATTGGAAAGAGTTATCCAAGGATTACAACTTTTCGTCATGGAATTTCTAGCCACTTGAATGGCCAAAAACACCATTTACGACCTCAAAATGACCCCAAAAGTTTGGGATTCAAAAAACATAGAAAAATTGCTAAGAAGATAAAGAACCATTAAGTTAGTGGAAGATGTGGGTGTTCACTGATATTCACGTGGATTAATCCCCCACCCCTACAAAGAAATGGTCTCCATTGTGTCAAAATCCGTCATTAGATGGGAAAAATTCCATTGAATTTGGCTCTTGATTAGCCACTTGCCTTGGTGAGGAAGTTACCTTGCTTTGACAGCCTAATAGAGTTGTATGTTTTGTTTAGGATGTATCCTTCATATTGGTGTCCATTATCTAATCCATTGTAGAATGTTTAATGCAATCAATATTGAGTTCTATGGGGGACAATTGCTTGACTTTCTCTAAGTGTCCAACATAGGTAGAAAATATGGTCAAACCAGCTCCACATTAAATATTAGGTGCAAGCCAAGGAAAGGGGGAATAATCAACTCAAAAATGTTTTCACCACATCCTTTGTGATTATGTAAGGTCCACATTGGAGCGGTCTAATCTTTTTGTGTGTGTGTGAGGTGGGGGCGCTATGAAACATTCTTTCTATAAATGCAATAAACACAACTTTTTGATTTCTTGAGGCCCATATCAGAGTGGTCCTAGCTTCTGATGGGGGCCTATGAAGCACTCTTTCTATGAATGAAACCACCCATAAACTTTGTGATTTTATGAGGTCCATACTTGAGTGGTTTAAACTTCTTGTGGGGGCCTATGAAGAAATCTTTCTGTAAATGTAACCACACCTTATCATCAACTTGAAACTTGTGTGGAGCCCAATGCTAGTCATGTCACTATGTGTATTTGGCATTGGTTTTCTATGGGATATCATTAACCTATTGTTGGAGGTTCTAGATCTGTTCAACAAATTTGGTTTCTTTATCTACCTCGACCCGAGCATGGGAGGATTCTATTGGTGAAGATGCAATGGGAAGAGATACATAAATTAGGACCAATGGTTGCAACCCTAAGCATACATTAAAGGACTATATCCGATAGGGTTATGGAGGGTTTTGTTATAGCTATGTTGAATATATGAAAGGATTTCATCCCATGCACATGGATACTTGGAGTTTTACATGCATAAGATATGCATAATCATCCCATTGACCATTTTTGTTTGTCGATCTGTTTAGGGATGAAAGGTAGTAGATTTGGTCAACTTGGTATCCATCAGAGACCATAGGTTGGACCAAAAGCTACTAAGGAGCCTATTTCCCTATCTAAAATGATGGTTGAGGTAGCCCAAAATGAACCCAAACACACTCAAAGAAGGATTTAGTAGTGGATTTAATTGTGATACTCTTCATGCATGGTGCCAAAATGACCATTGTAGAGAATAGATTAACAACCACAAACACACAAACATTCCTATGCTTAATGGAGGCAAAACCTAACATGTAATCCATGGAGGTTGATTCCCATGGCTTGTATAGGGTATGTAGAGGAGTGTACAATCCTTTACTTTTGATGCCTAGTTTAGTAATGACACAACAAATCTACGATCTTATATACTAGTGGATGTCCTGTTGAAGCGATAGTTGGTAGGAATACTTCTGAAGTACTACCATTGACTTCTCGACAACAAAGTTCCCTACCATTGAACTGTAATGTGCCACCCAAATCAGCTTAGCATGCTTGATTGAATGAACATAAAGGCTTCCAAGGTAGCACAATAACACATCCTGGAGGTGGAACTCTAGAAATTGTTTGTATATGATCAAAATCTAGCGTGTAGCAACAAATTCAAAGACATTGTTGTATAACGGTATCCACTCAAAAGGTCTCATTCCCACAAGAGTTAAAAATTGTGATGAGCATCATAACTAGGGGCTAATTGAGGCGGTATACAACACGGATGGTGTTTCCCTTCTTGTACTTGATGTTCAAGTGGAATTGTTGCAAGTATGTGGACCATTTCTAATGGTGGTCATTTAATAACTTTCCTTGTTTACACATGAGTTAAAGAGGCTCGTGATAAAAGTGGATGATTTTCTCCTTCCCTGGAATATAATGATTCCATTGTTGGCATGCTTGTATGATATAATATATCTCCTTGCCATAGGTGGGATATCTATGAAAAATATCAGAGAGTGCTTCACTGTGATAGGCCATTAGATGTCCT
Source organism: Pinus taeda (assembly GCA_000404065.3). Taxonomy (NCBI): domain Eukaryota; kingdom Viridiplantae; phylum Streptophyta; class Pinopsida; order Pinales; family Pinaceae; genus Pinus; species Pinus taeda. The sequence continues at coordinate 275,473 of APFE030620986.1, read as the reverse complement.
TGTTGAGTGAGTAATGCAATGATAGCATATTCAAAGGCATTTGTCCCAATCTCAACTCGTTATTGCAGGTCTGGTAGGGTGAGGACTAGCGCAAATCAGAGGTGGTGTTTCAAATCCTCAAATGATTTATGTTGTGAATCATATGAAGAAAAAATTGTTTTACCTTCATCTTTGGTCATTTGATTTAAGGCCCAAGCAATATGACAAAACCTCAACATGGACCTTCAGTAGTGTCCCAAATACTAAATTCTTTGCATACTAAATGAGCATTTCTCTAAATGGGCATACAACTTCTGTTATTGAAGGGTGCTCAAGACCAATTGAATGTGCTACAAATGTTTTACCTAGGTTATGTTGAAGATGGGGATGTCATCCAAATGCACAACCACAAAATAATTTGCAAATTATTATAGGATAGCATCCATCATCGTCATGAACGTTGCTAAAGAATTAGTCAAGCCAAAGGGCATGACCAACCACTCAAAAAGGCCTTTAAATTTGAAGGTTGTATTCCATACATTAGCTTGTTCAATTAGAACATGTCGGTAGCTTGATTGCATATCAATCTTACTAAATAACTTTACACCCTCAAGTTGATCAATAAGATCATCAATCCAGGGGGAGTGATGCAGGAGCATGAGGCTTGGAGGAAAAATGCTTCAAACTTATTCCAAAAATACAAAAAAATCTACAAGCAAAGGAGTGGGATTCTTTAGCCATTAATTTACCAGCTTTCTAGATGGGATTTTGAGCTAGAATTTAGGATTCAATGATTCTGTAATTAATTAGAATAGTTTTGATTTAATTGAGAGCCTTGAGGAGGATATTGCTCAGATTTGATTTTTGTCTAAAATAGGCAGATTCAATCCATTGTTTGAGGATCTGATAGTTAGTGTGGAGTGTATTAATGTAAGTTTTGAATGATAAAATGGGAATTTGGATTGATTGGATTATGTGCGGAACTCATATATCTCTGTGTATTTTTATTAAAATTGTTCAATCCCGGAGGTATTTGCAACCTCCGAATTCTTGTTGTGTATTAGAGAAATATCAGTTTGCCTTTGAAATCTCAGAGTTTTAATAGATCTGGCGTGTTTCCATTTATTTCTTAGGTCGTGTTAACAGGGAGACGGCCCTGGGTTTTTAATTCATGCATTAACAAAAATCCTGTAAGAAGAGTCTGATTTACATTGGAAATTGGCATTTATTATAAAACCCGAACCTGAAAAATTATAGAGGTGGATGTATAACCCTATCAGGTCCGTGAGCCTGATTGTATCAGAGCTTTTAAGTGATAGCATCAGCCTCAAAATCCTCCAACTTGCGATATTGTGATGGGCAGATGAGCGATTTAATCACAATCGTCGGATCGGTGAGTAATTGGGACCGTTGATTTCACTGGCTAACCTGCACGCTAGTGAACTCATTGCAAGCCATAGAACACTCGGGCTTCATCATCTGACGGATTTTGGGTTGAAAACGTGAATGGGTATTAAGGAAGAGGTCAGACCCGAACCTTTTTTATATTGGTGATTTATAATTTCCATCAGGTCCGGATTTTGATTAAGGGTCGTGCAATTTGTGCACCCAAAATCGCTATTGGTCGTCGGATCAACCGGAGGTTTGATCTACGACGAAGGAATGCTGAGAAACTTATTTGATTGGGTGAGGAGCAGACCGTCAGATTAGGGACTTGATCGGATGGTGGAGATTGCATCGCGTTGTTTAAAGGTTTGATACACGCTGGTGGTTGCAATACGCCAATAATGATATTTCCCACTATTATGAAATTGTTTCGGTTACCATTTGGGCATGATATCTGTGTGATAACGAAGGTTTGTGTGATTAATGAAAAGGACTGGTTATTGTGGTTATAGAGGAAAAGTTCATAAAACTATCAGTTCTTAAATAGATGACTGATACGCCGCCTGAGATTGAAGAAGGAATTCTGCCATAATTAGAGGAGATTGTTACAGGATTTGAGCATTTGTAAATCACGCCTACACCCAGACCACCATTTGTGGTATTAGAGCAAATTATTAACATTGAGCAAGATCTCAAGGAGCAGAAGAAGAAATCCAACATGGCTTTCAGAGTTGGAGGAAGATGTGATGGTCGAAGAAGAGGACGACCAGTTGCAAATGTCGAAGTGTTAGAAGCTATGCAAAAGATGCAAGCAAGATTGGAAGCAGTGGAGATGGGAAGAGATGCAGATGCTGGAGATGTTAGCGAACCTGAAGCTAGTGCTACAAAAGATGAGGAACCTGCAGAGGTAACTCCTGAAATGAGATTTTTTAAGTCTGTATTGAGATCAACATCCAAGCCTAGATTAGAAGTCTCGATCTACACACGAAGCTTAAGCCCTGAGGAATTGATTGATTGGATAAATGATATGGAGAAAGTCTTTGATGATGAAGAAACAAATGAAGGGAAAAAGGTAAAGTTTGATGTCACGAAACTGAAAGGACATGCAAAACTTTGGTGGGATGGTGTATAGGCAGAAAGGAGAAGACTTGGCAAACAACTGATTAATAATTGGAGCAGGATGGTGGCAAAACTAAGAGGTAAGTTTCTACCAAGTGACTATCAGCAAACACTATTTAGAAAAATGCGGAATCTTAGACATAGGTCTATGACAGTAAAATAATACACAGAGGAATTCTATAAAGTGAGCATAAGAGCAGACAAATTTAAGATACAGATGAGAAGGTTGCCAGATATGTGAATGGTCTTAGAATGGACATTCAAGATGAGATAAGTGTATTGTCTCCTAAAACAGTAGAAGAGGCTTATCAGATGGTACTAAAGGCTGAAGAAAAACTCTTGAGGAAGCAGTCTGCCAAAAATAGAGGTACTTTCCAAGGAAGGGGATGACAAGGTGGTAGAGGAAGATCTACAGCACCTAGAGATGGAGCTAATAGCAGCTCAATTCAGCATGCACCCACATGAGGTGATGCAAGTGGCAGAGGGAGTTTTTCTAGAGGAAGAGGAGGCAAAGGCAGAGGAAGAGAAGTAAGATGTTACAGATGTAACAAACTGGGACATAGAGCCTATGAGTGCCCAGAAAATGTGGGAACAAATCAAAGGAATGCGATTGTTGCAAAAACTGAAGAGGAAGAAACAAAGGTAATTGATGAAGAGAATATACCAAAGAAAGGGGAATCTTTGGTAGTCAACAAAGTTTGTTGAAACCAGCTAAGGAAATTGTTGAACTAACACGAAGGAAAACTTTGTTCAGGACTGTGTGCAAAGTTCAAGGAAGTGTTGTCAGATGATAATAGATGGTGGTAGTACAGACAACTTGGTCTCCATAGAAGTAGTGGAGAAGTTCAAACTGGAAACAAAGAAACATCCAACACCTTATTAGGTGTCATGGCTTCAAAAGGGACATCAGTTGATAGTGAAGGAACAATGCAAAGTAGAGTTGCAATTGGGAGTACAGAGATAAAATCTTGTGCGATGTGATGCCTATGGATGTGTGTCATATATTGTTGGGTAGACCATGGCAGTATGGCAGGGCAACTATGCATGATGGAAAGAAGAATACATACAAATTTAGCAAAGATGGTGTCAATCATACATTGTTGCCACTAGAGGAAGAAGATACAACAAAGAAACCTAATAAAAAAACACTTTTGTTGAGTGGAAAGGAGTATCTAAAGCAGATGGAGGAAGATGAGGTAAGTTATGCATTGGTTTGCAAACCCAAGGTAATAATTACTTACACAAAATTTTTTGATTTACCAATTAAAATTCAAGAGATGTTGGATAAATATTGTAATATCATTGTAGATGATTTGCCTGATGAGTTACCACCCATTAGAAAAATTAGTCATCACATAGATTTGATTCCAGGAGCAAATCTACCTAATAAAGTAGCTTACATGATGACTCCCACAAAGAATGAAGAGATCAGGAAACAGGTTCAGTAATTGTTAGACAAGGGACTGGTTAGAGAGAGCTTGAGTCCTTGCGCAGTGCTAATAATGTTGAGCCCAAAGAAAGATGGAGGTTGGAGAATGTGCACTGATTCAAGAGCAATCAATAAGATAACAATTAGGTACATATTTACTTTACCTAGAATTGAAGATTTGATGGATTGTTTGAGTGGAGCTAGATATTTTACAAAGTTAGATTTAAAAAATGGTTATCATCAAATCAGAATTAGAGAGGGAGATGAGTGGAAAGTTGCTTTCAAAACCAATGAAGGATTATTTGAGTGGATGGTAATGCCTTTTGGATTGTCAAATGATGCTAGTACATTTATGAGACTTATGAATGAAGTTTTAAAGGAATTTATTGGTAAGTTTGTAATAGTATATCTGGATGATATATTAGTATACAGCAAATCTAGGGAGGAGCATGTGAGACATCTTCATTATGTCTTACAGAGGCTACAATAAGAGAAATTACTGTTAAATTTAAAGAAATGTTCATTCATGAAGGAGGAGTTGGTGTATTTGGGTTTTGTTGTTTATGTTGAAGGATTAAAAATGGATCCAGAGAAGATCAAGGCTATCATGGAGTGGCCTTCGCCAAAGAGTGTCTTTGAGGTAAGAAGCTTTCATGGACTTGCTAGTTTTTACAGAAAATTTATAAGAAATTTTTGTAAGATCAATGCTCCAATTGTTGACACAATAAAGAAAGACAGACAACCATTTAGATGGACTGCTAAAGCATAAAAGAACTTCCAGCTATTGAAAAGAAAGATTATTGAGAAACCTATTTTAATTTTGCCCTATTTTAATAAACCTTTTCAAGTGAAGTGTGATGCCAATGGAGAAGCCATTGGAGTTGTTTTGAGTCAAGAGGACATGCTTGTAGCTTATTTTAGCGAAAAGTTAAATGAGACAAAGAATAAATATTCTTCTTATGACAAAGAGTTTTATGCAGTAGTATAGTCTTTGAAGAAGTGGAGACATTACTTGATGTCCAAAGAGTTCATATTGTATTTGGAACCATGCATTACAGTACATTATGCAATAGCCAAAGCTTGTCCAGAAGCATGCAAAATGGGTAGAATACCTGCAAATTTTTAATTTTGTATTAAAACATATAATTGGTCAGTCAAACAAAGTAGCATATGCCTTAAGTAAGAAAAGCTTTCTAACTCAAGAAAGTCAATTTCAAATGCTGGGTTTTGATCTTCTTAAAGAGTTATATGAGAAAGATCTAGATTTTTAAGAGGCATTCGAAGCTTGTAAGAATCCTATTTTGTTAGACAGAAGCAAGTGGCTAGATTATTTCCTGCAAGAGGGACTTTTGTTTAAAAGGAATCAACTGTGCATACCAAGTTGTTCCATGAGGGAGAATTTGATCAAGGAGAAACATAGTGGAGGACTTGGAGGGCATTTCGGTGGAGACAAGACTTATGAACAGTTGAGCAAGTTTTATTTTTGGCCAAAGATGAGGGCTGAAGTGGAAAAGTATGTGAAAAATTGCAAAGTCTGTCAGTATGCAAAAGGAAGGAGCCAGAACACAGGGTTGTATCTTCCATTACCTATTCTAGATAGGTCTTGGGATATGGTAAGTATGGACTTTGTTTTGGGTTTACCAAAAACTCAAAGAGGAAATGATTCAATTTATGTCATAGTTAACAGATTTTCAAAAATGGCACATTTTATTCCATGTTATAAAACCAGCAATGCTACTCATATTGCTAATATGTTTTTTAAGGAGATTGTAAGATTACATGGGTTACCTAAGAGCATTGTTTCAGATAGAGACACTAGATTTGTTGGACATTTCTGGAGGACATTATAGAAGAAGCTTGGAAATAAATTGAGTTTCAGTTCTGCTTATCATCCTTAGACAGATGGACAAACTAAAGTTGTGAATAGAAGCTTAGGTAATCTTTTGAGAAGTCTTGCAGGTGAACATCCAAAACAATAGGATCAAATATTGGCACAGAAAGAATATGCATATAATGATTCTCCTAACAGGAGTACAGGGCAGAGTCCATTCCATATAAATTATGGAATGCACCCAAGAGGAGTGACTTAATTGAGAAATTTGGGACAAGCTGAGAGGAGAAGTGCCAAAGGAGAAGATTTTGCTACAAAAGTTCAAGCAATACATGAACAGGTAAAGCAACAACTACAGAACAACAACATCAAATACAAGGGCAGAGCATATTTGAAGAGAAGAGAAATTAATTTTGAAGTTGGGGATTTGGTTTTAGCACACCCGAGGAAGGAAATATTTCCAAAAGGGGAGTATAATAAAATGAAGTTTAAGAAAATTGGGCCATGTAAAGTCTTGAGAAAATTTTCTGCAAATGCATATGAAATTGAATTACCCCTCGATATTGGAATATCTCCAATATTTAATGTTGTTGACTTATAGAGGTATGAAAAGGAACAGGTAGAAGACACAGTAGAGGATCAAGAGGAACAAGAGATTGATTGGGTAAAACAATTACCTATAGAAAATAAATTGGAACCAGAAAGGATATTGGACAAGAAATTGTTGAAGAAGACAAGAGGACAAGAGTACTTTCAGTATTTGGTCAAATGGAAAGAACAACCAATTGCTGAAGCTACTTAGATGACAAATGCCATACAAAAGTTGGGCAGTTTTGTGGAAGAGCTCATGGACAGGAGCCCATGAAGAATTTTGTCCTTAGGAGTCTGATGCAAGAGCATGAGGCTTGGAGGAAAAAGGCTTCAAACTTATTCCAAAAATACAAAAAAAATCTACAAGCAAAGGAGTGGGATCCTTTAGCCATCAATTTACTAGCTTTCTAGATAGGATTTTGAGCTAGAATTTAGGATTGAATGATTCTGTAGTTAATTAGAATAGTTTTGATTTAGTTGAGAGCCTTGAGGATGATATTGCTTAGATTTGATTTTTGTCTAAAATAGGCAGATTCGATCCATTGTTTGAGGACCTGATAGTTAGAGTGGTGTGTATTAATGTAAGTTTCGAATGATGCAATGGGGATTTGGATTGATTGGATTATGTGCGGAACTCATATATCTTTGTGTATTTTTATTAAAATTGTTCAATCCCAGAGGTATTTGCAACCTCCAAATTCTTGATGTGTATTAGAGAAATATCAGTTGGCCTTTGAAATCTCAGAGTTTTAATAGATCTAGTGTGTTTCCATTTATTTCTTAGGTCGTGTTAACAGCAAGTCGGCCCTGGGTTTTTAATTCATGCATTAACAAAAATCTCGTAAGCTTAGTCCGATTTACATTGGAAATTGGCATTTATCATAAAACCTAGACCTGGAAAATTATGGAGGTGGATTTATAACCCTATCGGATCCGTGAGCTTGATCACATCGGAGCATTTAAGTGTTATATCATTGGCCTTGAAATCCTCTAACTTGCGATATTGCGATGGGCGGACAAGCAATTTAATCGCGACCATTGGATCGGTGAGTAATTGGGACCGTTGATTTCAATGGCTAACCTGCACGTTAGTGAACTCATCACAAGTCGTAGAACACTCGGGCTTCATCATCCGATGGATTTCAAGTTGGTGTTAAGCGAGAGGACGGACCCGAACTTTTTTAATTTGGCGATTTATGATTTCCATCGGGTTCGGATTTTGATTAAGGGTTGTGCAATTTGTGCGCCCAAAATCGCTATTGGTCATCGAATCAACTGGAGGTTTGATCTATGACGGAGGAATGTTGAGCAACTTATTTGATTGGACGAGGAGCTGACCGTCGAATGAGGGACTTGATCAAATGGTGGAGATTGCATCGTGTTGTTTAAAGGTTGATACATGCCGATGGTTGCGATACACTGATTGTGTTATTTCCCACTATTATGAAATTGTGTTGGTTACCATTTGGGCATGATATCTGCGTGATAACGAAGGTTTGTGTGATTAATGGAAAATATTGGTTATTGCGGTTATAGAGGAAAAGTTCATAAAACTATAAGTTCTTAAATAGATGACTGATACTTTGCCTAAGATTGAAGAAGGAATTCAGCCAGAATTAGAGGAGATTGTTAAGGATTTGAGCGTTTGTCAATCACGCCTGCACCCAGGCCACCAGGGAGCAAATATCTATTCTTGACAATGATTTTGTTTCGAGATTTGTAATCAATATAAAGCCTCCATGTCCCATCCTCCTTTTGCACCAACCAATTGAGCTCCCACAAGTTGAATAACTTGGATAAATATGGCCCTTTTGAATGAGCTCATGAATTTGAAATTTTATTTATTCATTCTCTAAGAGCGAGTGTCTCTATATTAGGCCATTATGTAAAGGATCACCAAGTATTAAGTCAATTGAGTGGTTGACCTAGCAGGGTAGAGGCACCCCCACATGTGAAGCAAAGATATCTTTATATTCCTATACAATCTTGTCCACCTATTGCGGTTGTGTAGAGAGGCCCCTTGTTTAGACTGTGATTTTCATAGTGAATGTCCTTTCACCTTATGAAAAAACTATGAAGAGGACCAACTTTATAGACTAAGAGATTACCTTTTGGCATTATTTTTCTAAGATCAATGAAAAAGTAGCAGTCAAAAGTACCTCTAGTTATCTATAGAGTTGACCTCCTAGAGTAACAATGATACTATGCGGATGGGACTCATAAATAAAACTATGTTTACACATATAAGGTTGTCCTAAAAGCACATCACAAACTTCAAGTGGGGAAACATCATACAATACCTTGTCTTTGAAGGGCTCGATGTTGTACGATAGGCAACATTGTTGAATAATGTAGATGTCTCACCCATGGCTTAATCAACCAATGGTGTATGTTTTGGGGCATGACATTGTTGACAAGTTCAATCTCTTGATGACCTCACTTAATATCATGTTCTTATGGCTCCCACCATCAATAATGAAATGTAGTGGGGTCCCCTTCACCCACATTTGTGAATGGAAGTGGTGCTACCCCTACTTATACTCCTTTGACTCTTTTGGTTGGATCTTTGTAGTCATAGAGGTAGCATTAGATTCTAGATCAAGGACTCACTTTCCTTTAGATTGTTTCAAATTAGAATTTGAGCTAAACTTTGTTTCTTTTTCTTTAAGCTTAACCAACAATGATTTTTTCAAGTGAGATTCATTGGTGTTGTGCCAAGGAATTTTGTGGAACTCACACCACTTTCTAATGTCCTTCTTTAACTTCCCATTACCTCTCTTTGCTTGTGACTTGGACTAGTTGTTTTGAGTTTGGATCTCCTTGTTGTATCCCTTGCTCTACAAGTTAGGACTACCTTTTCTAGGCTTTTGTTGTGGTGAATTTTTAGACCTAAACACCTACTTATTCCTCTACCTCTACTTTTGCTCAATTTTGACAAAATATTGATAAGTTAATCCTTGTGAGGAGATGTCCAATAAATCCATCTCCATTTGGATGTTTCTATGTATGCCACTATAGTACTTCAGAACTAGGTACTACTTGGAGTCTTTGATAGTTAGCTTTAAGCACATGGTATGGAAAATATTGGTGTACTTTGGTATTGTGTGGTCTCTCTCTTGTTGCAGTGCTTTCCATTTCATGTATTGGTCATTATAATTACCTATAGGGTAAAATTCATCCTTAAGGGAATTAACAAAAGCTTCCCAAGTGGGTCCTATCTTGAATATTGTATACTCATATACGTCATGTCTCTTCCCTAGTAACCTTCCCACCAATTTTTGATATGGGGAAGGGATTTTAGGAGTGCACAAGTGATCTTTTCATTGTCGATTTTTTTTTGGGACAAAGTAATAACCCTATATTATATTTAACCATTTCTCCAAAGCATTTATATCTATTTAGCCTTAAAATAAGGGGATATCCAGGTTAATTTGTACATTGAAGGGTGTGACAATTCCAAAATTTCCCTTTGTTGAAGATGCCTTAGTCACCGTTAGTAGTCGTCAAAGGATTTAGGCGAAATTGTTCATCATCTCATTCCTCTGTTGCATGAGTGCTTCTTGAGCAACAATTCATAGGATCTCTTGCTTCATCATATCTCTTTTCTTTTCCCATGGCAGGTGGCTTGGGGTTGTGAGAGTGATTGTTCCCAAGTGAAACTAGCTCAAGACCCAACTCTTTGTATGTTGACTTCACTGGGACATCACTAAGAAACAATAAGGAGCAAATTGGTTTGATATAACTGATCATGGTTATACATGGAACAAAATGAAAGGTAGGAAAGGAAATGAAACAAACACGCATAGAGAAACATAACAAGGAGCACAAATAATATAGCAAAATATTGTGGAACACAAACTATCTAGAATGGTGGTAGTTATCTTTAGAGAGAGAGAGAGAGAGGTGGCAGCCACACATTTTCATAGAAAGCCATAGCAAGAGGTTGAAAGAATGATATTTTAATATAAAGAAAGAATCCTAGAGGTCCAAAACCTTAACCCTAGAATATGAAGTGCTAAAAGGTTTGTGGGCCTTGAGGTGGTTAATTGGTACATCAACTTCCAGGGGGCATAACATTTGCATACAATCTCCATCTGGGGCACACAATAACTTGTTGGAAATAACTATTTGAGGATTACAACTTTTAGTTAGAGATAATGAGGCCATAGTAAATCCTACCCCCTTAATGGCCAAAAGGCATCATTTAAGGGCTCACAATGTTATCAAAAGTTTAGGACCTAAAAGCAACATAGAAAAACTTCCAAGAAGAGGGCAAGTTGTTGAGTCACTGAAAGGGGTGGGTGGACACCAATATTCACCTAGATCATTCCTCTACCAACTTTCGAGCTTCCTTTGACATGGTATTTGTGTCTTTATTATGTTCTTTATAAACATGAGTAAATGAGATAGTCTCAAATATACTAGCCACCTCTTTTAATTGTTTCAAATAGAGCAAAAAGATATTTAGAAGATGACTTATGCCTTTCACTCAATTTATGACTAAATTGAAACCCACAAATTCATGAATTTGTTTGGCATTCTTTTCTAATACAATTTTTTAAAGGAGATTTAATGTCATAAACTTAACATAATGATTTGATTCTCTTCCTGTCATGCCTTGAACTTTACAAAATGATTCTTAAATGAATAGAATACCATTGACATTAATTAAATTTCATGTGACATCTAAGAAACCCCATACTTGCGCTTTACTGATTACTAGATCCAAGAGTTGTCTCACTTTTCTCTCATTATTTCTTATTACTCAATTTCATGATATATTTCATTAACAAATGCTTTACATGACCAATAGATAAATTTGATCTAGGAGGAAGCCTAAAATTACAGAATAAACTTTTCCTTAAAAATGCATAAGTTTCTTGCAACCATATCACCCAAAGAGCGAGCATGGCATGACCCTACATTCTTTTAATTCTTTCTTGTTTGTCCATCCTCTTAAACATTTGTGTATAGAATATCTAAGCCACCAACCCTTAATTCCAATTAATTGCTTTGCTTCGTATGAGGACAATCTAGCATAAGAACATTTTAGTAGTAGATGAGAAATCATTTCTTTACTTTCTTTATATATGATACAAGTCCCTAGACCTTGTTCATTTCTTCTTGCTTTACCTTCCATGTCAATATCTTGTTTTTTATTGCTAACTACATAAATATTCTAACATTTTCTAGAGCCTTTAACTTCCATAATATCTTTTGCTACTACTTTGGCTCTAAAACCTCAAAAATGAACATTGTTTATACTCCAAACATGATGTATACAATCCCAATGTCTATTTTTTTATTATCATAAAACAATATCCTCATTATCCTTTCTTTGAACATAAATTCATCAAAGATGTTTTCAAACTTTATCAATGATTGAACACATGTCTTAGCTATTAAATTTGTTTTACAAATGTCTTATTTGAATATTTCTTTGTAAAATTTGATTATTCAACATTGAAATGTTTTCATATCTACTTAACGTCGTTAATTTCCAAATAATTTACTAAATTTCACAACTTCAATTCACTAGAAACAACAAATGCATACGTAATGGTACATCATTAATTTCCAAACAATTTACTAAATTTCACAATTTCGATTCATTAGAAACAACAAATGCATACATAATGGTCCATTCCATTAACTTAGAAAATCTCCTTTGTTTTTTATTAAAACACCGGCAATAATTCAAGAACTATTTTACTAAGAATTTTTTTATTACACTAAAATATTTAAAGAATAAATCACAACAATTTTTTCCATAAACTAACTTAAACAAATCATTACTATCTCCATATAATACAAAATGAGATATAATACCAAACATTTTTCTAGATTTGATACTTTTAATAATAACCAAAGAGATTCCTGGATATTTTATCTATCTGTGTACTTGTGATTATTTTAAATATAGAAAATGAATACTTAACATATAAATTCATTTTATTATTTTATATTAATTAATGTAAATTATTTTACAAAGTTATATAAATATTAATATATTATAATTTTATTTTAATAAAGGTTAAAAAAACGTTTAATTAATTTATTAGATTTGATACTTTTAATAATAACTAAAGAGATTCTTATATATTTTATCCGTCTGTGTACTTGTAATTATTTTTAAATAGAAAATGAATAGTTACCATATAAATTCATTTTATTATTTTATATTAATTATATAAATTATTCTACAAAGTTATATAAATATTACTATATTATAATTTTTATTTTAATATAGGTTAAAAAACATATAATTAATTTTTTATTAATTTTTTATCATGTTTCAATGAAATGAAATTCTTTCTGTTAAGAAATTTAATAATAATAATAATATCTATTTTTAAGGTCACAGCCAAGCCAGACACCAAATTGGTGTATGAGACCCCCTTGTTTGTGGGACAAGGGACCCACCTCCGCGCAGCGATTTGACTGCTAAGTCTACGAAGGTATACATACTCTACCCCCCTCTGGTTTTGAACCTGTGACCTCTTAGGAGGAAACACATGCTCTTAACCATTAGGCCCACTCATGTTTAAAAACTCAATTTAAACATAAGTGAATCTATTTTTTTCTTTCACATATCGCATGTTTTTTTGTATTATTTGAGCTAAGAAAAAATACAAGGGTATGATGATGTGTCTTAGGTGGAAATAGAGAAATGCAAATTCCTTTTATATAATATTACACATATAATAAGTTAATTAAAATACCCAACCAAAAACTAAAAATAAAAATGAAGGAAAAGAGTATACCAAAAAAGAACAAGGCGAACTTGAATTAAAAACAATGCATATGAATTTCTTACTTGGACGTAGTAGCAATTGTATGTCTACTTTCTCGATTTACATGCCTTCTTAAGCACCAAAATAGAAAAGAAACATAGAAATAATGTATTCAAGAGAAAAAGAGAGTTTATGCTTGTTTGATGGTTAGACATAGATTACAACCACAATTCAATGCTCATTCTCGATAATTTAAACATAGATGATCCATGGGATTAGTAAAGTGCTCAAAAATCACAGTGTTCAAAAGTGATCGAAATCAGTGTCAAAATGTAGATCTCGTCATCCTAAATCCAACGCAACTTGAATTGCTCAAAATCAATATTGTATGCTCCAGATATCACATTTTGATCGTTTTCCTAAATATGTAAATTTTTTGCAACTTGAAGTGTAGGACTACTGACTAGGCAGTTCGTACGCTGACTGGGCAAGCTAAATGTGTTTCTCGGGCCAATGGCAGGCTGCCAAGTGGCCTCACAGGATGGTTCAAATTGGAATTTTATGATTGGTTGACTGAATGTTTTGTTGACCCAATGATTGGGTGCCACATGGCCCAATCACATGTTGTCATGTGGCACCTTGGGTTGATTAAAATTTTGTTATGGCCCGAACTGGCCTCTGTGGGGATTAAACACGAGACATGTGGCAAGACATTGTAGCTCTATACCATTGCGTTACTCGTGTTACTTAACCATAATGGAAGCCAAGTTGTATTTAAAGTTTCATTATTATTTGTTTGGGGAACGTGGTCGGAGTTAAGCCGTGGCCCTCGGTCACCTTACACCCATGAGACCACAAGTGGAAGGGAGCTGAGGGCTTGGGCTTAGCCCTAGCTCAAGGTTTCAGAACCCCCATATAATCACAGTGCAGAGCGGAGGGAAATGAGGTAATGAACGGTGCCTATGGGTAAGGCCTTGGTGAGGGCACTGCATTGCCACTGGACCAAGCCTGACCGCTTGAAGTGCTTGCGGCAATGGGACTAAAGGTATAGTCCAGGCCCAAGTCACATGGGGTCGATGGAACCACGGGCACGATAACAGATAAGGTGCCCGATAGACATGTGTGGAGTTCGGGAGGACCAACCCCAGGTTATGTGGAACCATAAAACCAACAACACTGGGTACGTGGGGCCTATGCGACGGGGGCCAGCGGTTAGCCCCAACCCCAAGGCTTATGGCCCAAATTTTCGGCCCATATGAGTGATTGGGCTTTTAAAGTGTTCAATAATTTGCACACCAAACAACATGAATCTCATGGGCGTTGGGTGAAAATGTTGCTTGGCAGCGCTTGGAAAGGTGGAATTTGTAGAACAATTAGCAGGGAAGTCCAGTTTGTAGAGAAGTTTGTATCAAAACTTCTCTAGAGCATAATTTTCTCATTTTTTGGCCAAATTGAGCCCAACAAGGACCCAACTTGGGGTTTTTGACTGTTATGGAGTCATTGGAGACTTTATTTTTACATTATGAGCATTGTAATGAAATCACAGATTTGAGCACTTAATGAAAAAGGTCCAATATTGGACGCTGGACCAAGAGATGTAGCCTAGGAGGGGTGAACTCTTTTATCATTTTGTTGTCTTGCGTTGTTGTGTATGGTACATTTGTCTCTGTTTTTATGCTGCAAACTGAGTTTAAAAAACCCATCAATTTTTGTATTGTTGCAAACTGATCCATTTCCTAAAAGACATAAAACATTACTTGCAAATTTTCAATAAACCTTCAAGTTTGTAATACATGTGAGTTTGGTATCAAAGCTCAAGGTTATTTTGAAGGTTTGATTTTGTTTGCAAGTGTTTTTTGATGCTTGCAAGGTTGAAGCTGAAAAGAGGAGAATGAGTGCTCGTAGAGCCAAAAACTCAAGTGGGTTCAAGGAAACCACACATATCTCAAGCTTCACCAGTCATGACACATGAAGAAGGTCATGAAGGGATGTCTGAGGATTATAGAACTTTCGGAAAAGATTTCTTTGAAATGTCTAAAATGGTGAAACTTCTATATGAAGAGAGGAACACAAAGTTGCAAGGAGAGAGCTCAAGCCCTCTCAAAGGTAATGGAGGAAATGGTGACAAACCACCACCTCTACCTCCACCTTTTCCTTCACCTCCATCTTCACCCTCATCTTCTACTACTTCAACCCCTTCACACACTCCTCAAAGAACCCCAAAGGGACATAGTAAAACTCCTTTGTTAAATCTTGATATAAAATTTGAATTGCCTATTGTTGGGTCACTAATTTGTCATCATTCTTACTTGTCTTTGTCATTCATTAAGTCATTACTTCCAACCATCCATCACACCATTTCACTCACTTGCCGCCATTTTCATCATAATTATTCATGTTGTGCCTCTATATGTATAAGTGGTTAATTAACACCCTTTTCCTTTATTTTTAATAGATTAAGAAGAATTATGCATGGTTTACTAATGATAGTTTGGCCAATTCAAGTTTATGCAGTTTAGTCAAGTTTTCATAACAATCTCCATGGTTGAGGTAGTGGCACCACCCTATAAGGAAATCCGACACTTGGACTTCGTTTTTAGAAGCTCCAATATGGATTTGTATTGGTTAAATTCCACCCAACTCACACGTGTGGACCTCCAGCAAGAGATCAAAGGAAAAATGCAACAGTTTTGACCAGTCAACTTCAAACGTGTTTTCTAAGCAAATGAAAATGAATTTTGAAAAAAAAATGGGGTTTTTTTTTGTAGTACAAGCCCAATTAGGTTCTTTTGGAGCAGTTTCCTCAAATTCGTTACCATTTGAGAGATTTTCAGGGTTCTTTGGAGCCCTATTTTGTAGATTGTGTGAGAAAACGGTTTTGTAATTTCACAGTCAATGCCCAGTCACCAAAAAGATTGGAACGAGTTGTTCTTTAGCAAATTTGTGGCAGGGAGATGAATCTTATCATAGTTGGGCTGATCTTTGATCCAAGGATCCATCATATAATATTGGATTTTATTTTCAAAACTGATCTCATGACCAGAACTCAAGTAAGAAAATTATGAGTTTGTTAATTGCCTCAAAACTCTATAATTGCAGTCTCTTTGATGAGCGGAGGGATCATATGTCAATGATGAATATGAAGTTGTAATTGTTGTTGTTATTTGAAGAAGAACTTTGTTTTTTTCAGTGAATATAATCTCTGATATGGCACAACTCTGAATGAAATTGGTGATTTAACTCCCTCACACTCACCAGGAGGGCCCGCTGTGGAGTTGTGAGATAGTATGGTTGTCATTTTTTTTCCAATCTATTTAGATGTTTGAATTCTTTGCTTTCAATATAGTTTTGTTACTTGCTTTCTGTCTGTTACAGGTTGAGTGCTCAATATAAACTTTAAAATCCAAAAACACTTTCCTTTAAGTATTTGCTTTCATTTTCATTCTTGTTCTAGTCATCATTTTGATAGATATGGTTGGTTCTCGATAGAATACACACATTAGTAATCTTTGCATGCTCTTGCACTTTAAATTTTGTCAACAAATAATTGTTTTTCACTGCTTGCTATAATAGTTTTTAATTCCCAGTTTTTTGTGCTTTCAATTTGATAGTTATATTTCATTTCAGTAGTTTAGATTAAATTTATTTCAAGTCTCACAAATTACAATTAGAGCAGAATTGTTTTACAGTTCATAGAATAAATTTTCTTTTTCAAGTGAGCTAGTTAGATTTCCTTTCATTGTTTAGATTCTAATTTATGTTCAATATAATAGATTTTGATTTCTTGTCCAATTATAATAGACCTCGAAGTTTTCATAGTATAGTTTGTTTTAAAAGTTCATTTAAATTTCAAAGTTTTGAGTTTGAATTCATTGGCCTCTTAAGACACAACATAAGCATATGCTTATCAGCACTTAGTCATAAATAAGTTTAAATCCTCATCTACAATTAGATTAGTTTCTTTGAATTTAAAGTAGATATCCTAGCACATATAGTGCTCGTATACTTCGCACTTCACGGAACCCTGGGTTTGACAATTAATGACAAGTAATTTAAGAGTCAATTAAATTACCCAACACCTATGTACAATGGGGAAGTACATGCTGAGAAGTTGGATAATTGGGTTCATCAACTTCAAAATCTATTACAGGATTCAACAAATTGATGATGATTTCACCAAAATTTAGCTTGCTTCTCTAAGGTTGGAAAGTGCAACATTCATTTGGTGAGAGGCCAAAACTAAAGAGGATCTCAAGAAAAGTGGTAAGATTATTTCCTCTTGGAATGATTTTGTAGTTGCACTAAGAAGACAATTTTATCCATTAGCATACATGTAGAAGCAATAATGGACTGACAAAATTTTAGACAAGCAAAAGGTATGAGTGTTCAAAGGTATACCCAAGGGTTTAGAAGAAGAGATCTCATTTTGGGTGTAGATTTATCCTCTTAAGACACTCTCCTTAAATACATAGGTGGTTTACATAGTTACTTGAGGCATATAATTCTTATGTTTAACCATACAAAGCTAGATGGAGTTTGTGTACATGAAACTCATTTATATGCAAGAGGGAACAATGTTTTTGAAGAGATTAGCAAGAAGCCATTTAAGTCTGGAGATAAAGGAAAGGGGAAGTTCAAAGGCAAGGATAAAAATAATGCTTCAATTAAGAAATAGGGGGAAAAACTACATGTAAACATTGTTCAAAGGAAGGCCATGATGAAGACCGTTATTGGAAACTTCATCTTGAGTTGAGACTTAAAAAGTTTCAAAACAAGGAGAAAGAAAAGACTATTGCAACAACTCAACAAGATCTAGGATCAGATTCCGGAGATGAGACCAAAATAATAGCCATGGGATTGAAAGGTAAGGACTATATTGCAAGTACTGGTTCTTCTAGCAAGCCCATTGAAACTCAAAATGAAAAAGAAAGAATTCAGCTTTTCTATATTAGGGTCATAACAAAACATAACAAAATAGATACTTTATTTGATAGTGGATCACAAGCAAACCTTATTTCAGAAGACATTGCCAAGAAACTAAATTTGGAAACCATTCCTCATCTTAAACCTTATCCTTTAGGTTGGGTATGTGACAATGCCAAATTACAAGTGACAAGAAAATGCATACTTAAGTTCACTATCGCTGCAAATTTTATTGATGAGGTAGAACTTGATGTAGTACCACTTGACATATGCATGATTGTTTTGAGAAGCCCGTGCTTATATGATGGGGAAACCATCTTTCATTGCCATGAGAACAAGTATCAATTGTTTAAAAATGGGATTGAGTATATTGTTAGAGCACATCGCAAGAAGTTGAACTTGTCTCTTTTGAATGCTGGACAAATGAAGAGACTCGTAAATGCTAGTCAGAATTTTGCATTGTTAATGATCAAACACAAAGATGTTGAGGAACCTAAAGCTTTCCAAGGATGTGACGTAAAACTCAAATATGATTTAGTTGAGGTTGTTAACACGTGTGATAAGATGTTTCAAGATTTTGACATGTTGCCTCCTAAAAGAGGAAAACAACATGAAGTTCAATTACAACAGGATGCATCACTTTTGAACATTGGTATGAACAAGATGCCAATGTTAGAGAGTGAAAGGATCAAGAAGCAAATGCAAGAGCTACTTGACAAAGGGGACATTAGGTCTAGTATATCTCCTTGTGGGTCTCCTAATGTTTTGGATTTGAAAAAGGATGGTAAATGGCAATGGCGATCACGATGTGTGGATTTTGGAGCTTTGAACAAAATCATGATGGTACAAGAACATTTGGTGAAGATCCAGATTTAAACAGGAAAGCAATAAAATACAGAGATAGCCATATACACAAAGATGCAATGGAAATAATACTTCATTTCATTAATGGAAAATACTGAAATATGCTTACAACCAGAAATGGAAATAAATCGGCTAGGGCGATGGTAGCTTATCTCTGAGAAGAGAAGTGATGGTACATGCCTCTGAACTGTGTTATAATGAGGCTCAAAGGCCTATTTATTGTTGAAAAAACAATGGAAAACCCTTAACATTCCAAAACCTAACCCTAGAAGATGAAACACCAAACTGTGGGCCCCGTTTGGGTAAATTGGTACATCAACTTCCTGGGGCTCGTAACTTTGGCATACGATCTTCGTTTGACGCGCACAATATCTCGTTAGAAATATCTATTCGAGAACTACAAACTTTGGTAAGGGCACCATTGGTCTGCCCAGATTTCCCAAAAAAACGTCGTTTAGGGCCTCAAAACGGCTTCGAAAGTTTAGGACCCGAAAAAAATTCTAAAAATAGTAAAACTATGCTACAATTTAGGAAACTGAAAAACTGAAAGAGACAGTTGTGGGGTCCAAATGGGATAGGTGGGTGGCCACCAACATCCACGTGGATCATTCCTCCCCCCTTAGGAAGCAATGGTCCCCATTGCATTGAGTTCCTCCATGAGATGAGGAAGCTGCTGTTGAACTTGGTCCGTGGTGAGCTGTTCTGCAATCTCTAATGTGTCCAGTAATGGTGGGAATCCTGGTCGACGATAGTTCACATTGAACACTCGATGCAAGCGAAGGAATGGAGGAATGTTGTGCTCCAATGCATTGTTTCCCATAGCCTTGGTAATGGTGTAAGGACCATGTCGGTGTAGTCAGAGCTTCTGATGGGCTCTTGTAAGGTGTTCTTTTCGCAAATGTAACCAGACTTTATCACCCACCTGAAACTTGTGTGGTACCCCAGTGGGTGAGGAGAAGTTGTTTCTGTGTTCTGTCATGACCATATCCCTTTGTTTTTGTTGCTGCGTGAAGGAACCCTTCCTGGGGGTCATGGATGTAGCAACGATCTTCCCCTTACTTTGGGAGCGAACCAGACAGAAAATGAATTTCCGAGTCCGTGAGATGAACTTGCTGCCTTTCTTAGCAGCGATCAAAGAGGTGGCGGTAGGTGGGGCTACCTCTGGTATCCTGTATAATGAATTATCCAAAGAAATAATGACAGTGTGAGGCCTTGACTCATACACGACATTTCGCCTCCACAAGTATGGATGGCCTAATAATAAATCACAAACATCTAGAGGTGTAACATCACACAATACCTCGTCTGTGAAGGGCTTGATGATGTAGGGAAGGCGACACTGTTGGCGAACTTTGAGATCTCGTCCTTCATGAAGCCACCCAATATTGTACGACTGCAGGTGTGGTGTAGTCAGTAGGACCAACCGCTTCACGACCTCTGCTGAAATGAGGTTCTTTTCGCTGCCATTGTCGACAATGAGTTGCAACGGCGAACCCTTCACCCACATTTGTGAGTGGAAAAGACGTTCCCCCTCCTTTGGATCTTCGGGCTCATTTTTTTGGATCTTGGCGGTGGCAACAGTGGCACTAGGATTCACATCAATGATATGCTTCCCTTTGCCATTCTCCTTGTCGAGTTCTGGATCAGTGTCGGAACATGCATCTGATTCGGAAGCCTTCAACTCGGCCACCAGCGACTGCTTGGTCCGACACTCACTTGTGTTATGAGTGGGACTCTTGTGGAACTCACATCACTTTCCTATGTCCTTTTTCGACTTCGTGGTGTTGTTCTTTTCTTGCGGCTTCGACGGGTTGTCTTGGGTCATCCTGCCTTGGCTTTGTCCTTTAGTCTTCGGATTCGCATATCCAAAGTCTCACTTCTTTTGTTTGAACTTTTGTTCAATTTTGACAACATACCGGTATGTCGTGCCAAGCGAGGAGATGTTCAGGAACTCCATCTCTTCCTGGATGTATCTGTGTAGGCAGCCGCGGTATTTGAGTACTAGATGCAGATCAGAATCTTTGATACCCAACTGTGTGCAAAGGGTATGAAAAATGTTGGTGAACTCTGGCACATCTTGGTCTCTTCCCTGTCGCAGCGTGGTCCACTTTATGTATTTGTCCTTGTAGCTTTTAACAGGGTAGTACTGCTCCTTGATGGCATCTCGAAATGAATCCCAAGTGGGTGCGGCTGAAAATAGTGAGCCTGTGCTTTCATTCTTTTGCTTGCAGTATGTTTTGCACCAGTCCTTGATGTGGGGGGGCTGCTTTAAGAAGAGCAAAAACAATCTTTTCCCGAATTGAAAATTCATGAACAGAAAAATACCCATCTAGCAGATTTAACCATTTATCTATGACATCTGCGTCTATTTGACCCTCGAAGATGGGGATTTCAAACTTAACTTGTACTTTAAACGATGTGGCATTTCCAGAGTAGCTGTTGGAAGCTGATGCATCGCCTCTGGGTAGCCGCTGAAGGATCTGCACAAAGCTATCCATCATCATGTTCCTTTGTCGCTTGAACGCTTCTTCGAGCAAGATTTTGATAGGATCTCTTGCCCCCTTGTCTTTCTTCTCATCCGCCATGGGAGGCCGTCGGGATTTGCGAGGCTGGTCTTGCAAAGGTTCGACCCGTTCAAGCCCTACTCCTTATATCCCGACCTCGTTGGGGACATGCAAAGAAAAACAGAGAAAAAGCAGACCGCTCTGATACCACTGATCTGGATTTAAATAGGAACACAACAAAATACAGAGATAACCATATACACAAAGATGCAGTGGAAATAATACTTCATTTCATTAATGGAAAATACCGAAA